>JACXIV010000035.1:4595070-4836560 GCA_014737475.1 Bombus confusus
AAAAGGAGGAAATCGACCACTTCGAGGCACTTTGAAGCGGAATCATAAAAAATCAGCAACGAAACATTTGCATAGAGATTATGTCTAATTGAATTTTAATTTTTCTCTATCCTTGTTTCGACGAGTTATTGCCTCACCGGGACCTGCATAGAACGCTCTTAATTATTTAACGCGGTTCTCCATCATAAAACGAAAATGTAACATTTACGCATCGGGACAAAATAATACGAATACAAGAAAATTGTCATATCTTTATTATTGTATTAACTATTATATCTTTCTTGATCTAGAGATACATCTTTAATTCATTGTTCGCTCGAAATATATCTGATAACGAAATTCACTGGAACGATATTTGTTTCTATAATTGATTATGAGTGACGGTTTCTCCCGCATCTGACAGCAATCCTGTAGATCTTCCGTTTCCATACAAATAACAGGTCGGTATATAATTTCCACGAAAATCGTGTTAAACGCTTCGTTGTTTTCATATCATCCATTAAAATTAGATGTTTCAAAGTTTATCTCTATCTTTCGTACCATTTACTGGTATTCATTGAAGCTTGGCAGTTTTTGTGATATTTTTCTACCATTGAAATGATAATAAAGAATATAAGGACAAAAGGCAGGGTATTGTATATACCTATCAAAGATATAAAAGTGGTTGGTTTAATGGGCATCGTCGACGCAGATAATGCCACTGCATCGCATTGTTCATGCATTATGGACCGGGTAACAAGCTAACCAACGCTCAGTATGATGCGTTGATAATATTATGTTAGGCAGAATGAATTTCATTCGGGTATCGACGTCATCGGTAAACGGGGCAATCCGTTCACGATGGCCATTCGACTTCTACAAATAACGCAAAATTAACGGAAGATTTTGATAAACGTCATTCAATGCGTTCGAAACGTTTTGAACAGATCCGCGCAAACACGTCGTGCTCCAGTGACAGATTTAAATTGGCCATACGTTTTAACTGTGCAATGCGAGATTAATCTCGAATAATGGTTTAATAGCATAGAGTTTGTCGTTCGCCAACGCTGGCGAAAAGTCTCTGATCCTTTTTTCACATTCTCACGGACATACATTGGTAATGAAAACACGTATTATACGAAAAAAAAAGAAAAACAATGTACAGGTAAATAGCATGATAAATCGGTATAGTACACGGAGGAGGATAAAAGATTTTTTACGGTAACCTACATTTTATTAAAACGTCGTTAGACATCGATCTTAATTTACAATTCAAAACTCGTGCGCGATATTTTATGCACAGACATGAAAGTTCTCTAGGTAAGTTTTTACGCTCATTTTCTCCGATGCTTTATGTGCCTTAATCTTTTCATGTAAATACAATAAAATTTGTTTTCCTACCATATATTGTTATACGGAACTATTATCGCATCTAAATAATTTAAAAAGGCCGTTTAGGATTATTTCAACTTAAATCTTCCACGGAGGAGTCGAAACTTTCTCCAGGAGCTTAATGAATTTTTCACCACTTTTTCTTGGAAGCTACGATATGCAATAACTTTGCGAGGTAGTCAGATTCTTTTATGAATATGTCGTGCATGTTATACGAAACATTTTGATACTTCGTTAATATTTCATCCGCTAAATAAAGTTTGAAACAAATCTGAAAATGTACATAAATGATCGATTATCCATTGTATTAACAAGTCTCAATATTCAATGAGACCTTTACATCACTTTATTCATATTATCATATATGTTATACAAAGCAACCTAATCCTTGTCTTTTGTCGTAATTTGTACAGGTAGTAAGTGTATACACTTCCCGAGTTGACGCTTCTACTGTAACATATATACTTTCACGAGCCACCATAAATTGTACCTCTATAAACAACGAATATTCCAGGTAAGACATTGTTTCAAAGATACTTGTCGCGAAACATCCCGAGGCGTTCCTCGCTGATAAATATTCATAGTCTCAATGAAATTCGTTCCCACAAAACGTAGCTGAACAAATACCGTCAGACGACGCGACGTCGCCGCCTTTCCTTTCCTTCGGCGTACCATCCAGTTGCCACTGACAAATTGCGCAAATCGCCTACAGCGACACGCGTTCCCGCTTTTTTCTCGCCCCGAAAACGAACGCGTTTCTTCCCCGCGCGCGATTCACCGACACGCTGTCGATCATTTTTTCAATCGTCGACTATCCATAACGTGACCCGTAATCGCGCGTTTTTTATGGCATCGGCGGATTTATCGTCGAATCGATGGACGAGAACGTTAAAAAGTTTCTTCCGCATCTGCCTTTTACAATGCTTTTTTAACTTCGAATTTGAATAGGTCTCTTCGTGCTTTAACAAACCTTTAACAGAATTACGTGTGTCGTGCACTTTAACCGCTTTATTGTGCCGCGCTTATCATCGTAATAATCGAAATAACTCGCTCAGTCGCAGTTGGTTTCCACGTATCTCGTCTAAGCATTAAAAACTGGTCGAAGTACTTTCGCGTAATAAGTGGCTCGTGCAATCTGACCTCATGAATAATACACGCGGCGTACACGAAAATCGGCTTGTAGCTCGCTCGATAATTCGTCGTTTCATGGCTTTTTAAATCAATCCTCGAACGCTCCACACGTCGTTCGCTTCCTCCGTCCAAATTTTCGAAACGTTTACCCTTCTAATTTCTTTTGTGCACCCATATGAAATATTCGCTCAACCAGGGTTCTTCGATTACTTATGCACGTTTAAATAATCCCGCGTATATTCGATATTTCCGGCGGAAGGGTTGTAAGGAAATATCTTGGACCCTGTAGACTGTAGGCAGTTGTTTTCGACTCAATGTTTGGCCTCGTTGGAGGAAGAGAGATACGAGAAGGTAGGGCGAGAATAATCCTCCCCTCTTGGCTCGGGATGATTGCACGCGTGTTCGTACGAATCCATGTGAATATGCTTAATCCAAAGTGAAGAAGACACTTTAGAGCGGTTCTCAATTATTTGATACGTTCACTAAAGTGACATAGAAGGCCTGTTAAGTTGATTGAGAAATTCGCTGAGAGGTCAATGAATTCGAAGTTGCGTATTTTTAACGAGACGTTGAGGGATTGTTAATACGTTTGTAAATACGAGAGATAGAGATTTATTCTAATGGTTATTATTTAAGAACAGTGATAACTATAAATTCATATTTTTGTAAACACGAGAAATAGAATTTTTGCAGAAATTTGTTTCGTCTATTGAATACTATAACGAGTACATCACTTTGGATATTTTATCGTATAGTTTTATACGTTGTGTATATTCTACACATTTCCGCATTTTTTAAATTTCCCAAAAATGCCTAAAAACACGCGATCTAGCGATAATTTAAAGTTTGCATTTGGTAGGATTTAAAAATACCTGCGGGTGAAGCTTCGGTTGTTTAAGTCGTCTTGGAAAATACTTTATTCGCATACCGATCTCTGACCCTGGTACGTTTCGTTTCGCGGTTGACAGTTGTACAGAAAGTTGTATGTTGTCATCGAGTATACGTGCGAGACCAGACAGTGGCTAAAAACTCATGGTTTAATTAACGCTAATTTACCGAAGCGGTAACCCCAAGCGAGCCATCGTCGGCTGAAGCGTGTTTACAGAGGGCTCAAAGGAATATCTGCTGGTTAGGGTCGGAAATGGGATTAATTGCGCAGGTCATGTTGGCACACCGGAAATTTTTTACGCGCCGATTCCTTAACAAGCATTTTCAGATGTTACAAACATCAAATAAAACAAAAATACGTCCACGAGTACGAAAAACGCCCGCTAAGTGAAAAATATTTAAAACGCGAATGAAGCTCGTTTAATTTCGATCGATCGATAGCCTATAAGTAGATTTTCCATTAAGCACAACGCGAATTGGGAATACGTGAAATAAACGATACCTGTATAGTTATCATTTTCCTGATAGGCTTTTTTCAATTTGTATCTCGACGAGCATCGTTACATTTCCGTGATACGATATCGTAGCTACTGCAAACAATATTAATTTAAATTGAGAGGAAAAGGGGAGGATGTTCGAGCTGGTCGAAGAGAGCAACGCTTGTTTCCTAGCAGGTCACATGAAATATTTGAGGAAAACGGACCAATTAATTTCCTGCCGTGAATTAACGCAATCCTGTGTAGCTAGATTTTATCGGCGTTCCACGCTAAATGGTCGACTTGGTACATGTGGCAACACGAACGATATTTCGAGTCGTACTACGTGTGCGCGATGCATCGTTTGTTTCGTCGACCGCAATTCCGAAAGCACACGCAAACGCGTAAATAAAACTGCGTACCGAATGAATAACCTCGACATATTTCCAGAAATGTTGCACACCCATGAATAATGCAATCTCCCTAACTTTAATTGCCGGTGATTTAGAACAAATCTACAGACTCTCGACTGATAGTCTTATCTAAATATCTTATCTAAATTCATCGCTGCATAGTATACTTATATGATATTTAAAGGTGCGATAATGCATATAACGCGTATAAATATAGAAAAGATTCGAAATATAGTATCCTCTGCAATATTAAGCGAGTGTAACATTTTTCTAACTATGCTCCATCTTTCCAATTATATCCATAAACGTATGAATTTGCATGATATCCACAGTCTAGTTATCGCATTATGGACGTAATAGAATTTCTAGTATTCTTCGGCTTAATAAAATTATTCAATCTGAGTATTTTCCATTTTTTAAGTATGTATTTCTTCCTTTATATGGCGCAAATGTACGTTATCTATTGGTACAGATTTTAAGCAGAGCATACTGATCGATTTATTTGGCTCAAGGTGAAAAATGCAACGGCGAATCAAGATAAGAAGAACGAAGGAAGGTTGGCACACTTTTCAGGGTGAAACTTTGAAACGCGAAGAAAATACAGGAAAATCAGCGAGCAAAGGGGTCAATACAAAGAAATTGCCGTCTTACGTCACGATACACAGCTGCGAACGATTTGAAGATCAACGTAGGTATATTATACTGACGCTTATACTGACGAAACAATTGTTAATCGCTTGGGCAAAGCGAACATTTGCCGAATGGGCGGTGGGAATTTAACGAACGTGATTTCGAAGACGCGACGCACTGTCGATGAAATATTAATTAACTCGTTAGTTGTTCGTCTTCGTAGTTGCCGCGTTGATGTTATCGGAAAATTAATTCTGTCTGAAAATATCAAAAAGCTTTGAACCGCCTTTGGCTCGCGATAAAAAACTTTAAAAATATTATAATTCGTGTATAATTAAATTATAATTAAATTATTTAAACACAGTATTAATTATATATTTATGGTATGTTTGCAACGTCTTGTAACTTTTATATTCATTACCACATTGTTTTCAAATTATACTACTATAATCGTGACAGCGCTAATGAAATTCCAAAAAGTTTCGTATAAAGCATCTAATTATATTCGTAAAAGGTTTCTATAGAAAGTACTAGAATATTTTCATGAATTACCGTGCGCTTTTGACATTTTAATCTTCCTACCGCAACAAAACGTTGCTTTGATGCACGGTGACCGTAAACTCGAGACTGTCGAACAGAAATCAGCGCAAGATACGACGTGAGTGCATTAAAGCTCGTGTACAGGGCATCGCGATGTCTCGAGTGCATCACATCAACGCGAAGTGCATAATTTCTCGTGCAAAGCCACTGCCACTAGAATATGCGATGGACGTTAATGAATCGTCAACGACGTCGTGATATTGTTCTCGAGATTTGATTACTCGTGATACCGGCTAATATCTTGAAACGGCCTTTAGGAAATTCTCAATTGCCTGCTTTGTACTTGTCTTGATTAATTTATCTTTGTAGCGATCTGCGCGTCTTCCTGTTTACGATCTTCGATATCGATGCAATCGCCGTAATCTTGGATCCGCTACTTCATCATTTATTTAGTGGACAAGAGATCGTTGACACGTTCAAAGCTTTCGCTGTTGTAACGTTTCACACGTACAGATGCAAACTTTTTCTATTGTATATTAGCTTCTAAAAATATTATTCTATATAGTGGATAAAGACGTCTTGGATTTTTCTATTTGTAATTTAAAAGAAAAACAAATGTCACATACTTGTGAGCAACAATATACTTTACTTTGTTCAAGTATCTTTGCATCTAACTTCCTTATTAACCGTTATTTGGACAAATCAGATTACACCAATTAATGGGTAGCGACACGAGATAACTATCAGTGCGACACGATATAAACTAATATACGTATGACACTTTTAAATATGAAGTGTCAAGTGACAAGAACATTATTGAAACTGGCGAAATGTATGCGTCACTAGCAGCGATATGGAAAATGATTTTAAAATTCTGAACAACCTATTACATATTTTAAAATACTTTAAAAGTACTCTCAATGGACCGATTTCAATTAGACCGTTGTTCTAAAGTTCTCAAAGTACTTGTAAAAATTACACGCACGAACGACAGGCGGTCACAGCATGCCTCTATCATTGGACTTCTATTAATCCATCGATGTTCGAACGCAATACGAAGTCGACATATGAACCAATGATAGTATTGATCGGTATCGAAATTTCATCTGTATTTAGTAATATTTTATTTATATTGAGATCCTCATGGATCACGTCACTATCGCAATACGGAGTAGAGTATAGAGGTATTCGATGAAATTTTGACGATGTCATTATCGAATACATCGTAGCTCACATGTTGGTCTACGTGACAGAACATGTCACTCATCCTATTTACTCATCAACGGGTATATTCCGTGTATTACGTCATAAATTAAAGAAAAATATAGGAGACAGAGTGGCTCGTGTGTAATTGCACGGAACAGAGCATACCTCGTTGAAATAATTTTGAGATATTTTGTCAAGATCGATGTCCACGGTATGTAATTTCACCGATACGTATAAACCCCGCTAGATATTCGCAAAAGTATTTTCGATACTACGCGTAATTCAGAGTTATAGGCATCGGTTACACGTAGATAAATTAGCTCGTACATAGTATTGAAAATACTTTAGCGTATATCTCTGGAATTAATGCGTCTATCTTTCTCCTAATCGTAAGATCGAGCAGTGGTTATATGTATTGGTGAAATTAATTAGGATGCCATTAATTAGGAGACCATACGGATGCCTTACCTTGACCTTAACGGTAAATGTACATATTTCAGAGTAATAAAAATTAAAGTGTGGCATATTTTATATAATTACCAGTTCGTGATATTTATTCTAATGCTCGCTTGGTATTAATTCTGGCAAAGAGAATGTCTAAAACGGTTAAGTGGGCGATGTGCGTGACCTCGTGTCAGAGTATTGGGCTCTATGGGAGCTTCGGGATCGTTGCGAGTTTGCTTGTAAAAGTCATTAGCACGGTCCTGTGAACTCGACTTATAAGCCAATCGACTAATGAGATTCGAGATGAAATCCGATTTGAACAGAAAGCGCAGGAAAGTTTCGTTTCCACGCGGAACATAATGAGTGCGATGTGGTTTGTCCTGCGATTTTTCTGCTTGATACCATCTAATGCGTTTTCGAAAGTTTGCAGAAGTTTCAAAGCAACGGTTTCACGAATTCTCTAATTATCCTACTTTGGAACACGCAATAAATCTATTAAACGTTGAACGAGGATTTCAGTGAATGTACATTTCAGATGCATTCTCTTGTCGAATTGAGAATAGAGTAGAAAAAAAGAGTAGAAGTGAGCAGAGTTTTGGAAGCCTTCGAACTTACTGTCGTTCCTGAGTAACTCAACAATGCATTCAAGTCACGGTGGCTGATGATTAATCCGACGCTTTGCGATGTCCAAGTTTACCAGAGCAAGAGGCTTACGGTATAATAAAGGCAAGATTATTATGGCAAATACAGGCCGCTATACTGTAATCGTCAAAGAACAGTGTAAACCCGGTGGTTCCTTCAGTAACATCCAATTATGATCGAAGAAACACGACGAGTATATTATAAATTTTAATATTATATATTTTATCAAAAGTCTTATCTCTTTAATTACTTTGATCATCTTTCATTCGTGAACACGTGGAAGTAACGAAAAATAATCAGACATCCTTTATTTTCAACCGACTGATCGTTACATCATTCACTCTTCCCTAATGATTCCTTCACGGATATCGCGATAAACAGAATCTTCGATGATCGTTCCAGGCTAAGTGGCATTGTCGGAAAGTAACGAAGAGCCGCTATCGATCGCGCTAAGAAGGACAAGATCGTCGTAGAGATTCTCCAGAGAGACCTGTTCCTTTATCGACAAAGTATCTTTCTCCTTAATCTCGTAGATTCTCGTACTATTCATGGTTTTTCGTAAACTGCCTAGGAGATTGCTTCAGACACTGTCAACATTTTCCCATAAGAAAATTCAGAGGAATGCAAGAATTGAATACCTTTGATTAAACATCGTCTGTCAAATACGCTATGAATTTTTCACACAACTATACAATTTAAATATAATGAGCTAGGGTTATTCGAATCACTTAAGCTTCGACCAATTCGGTGAATTACAAGACAAATTACTCAACTTGTCTCAAATATCCTTCTAACTCAAATAACTTCACCTTACACCATTGAAGTTAAGTTCTCGTTGCTGCAAATCTTTCAATTACTACGATGTCGCGTTAGAACGTAGAACCACGACGAGAAATAACATCGACTAAAAAACCGCGATACACGTGGAATGAAAATTTACAGATTAACGAGACGACGAAAATCCAATTAACGCGACGTCATGGTTTATATAGAGGCGAAAGAAGCTCCGGTAATCTAAAGCAAAACAATGATAGAAATAACAACCTGTTTCCGGTGCCGTGTTCCGTAAATCGGTAATTTCACCGGCAGGACGAATCGGTAAACGAAGTTTCTGCGTAGTTACAGGCCAACAGCCGTGAATTGTCTTTGTACAGCTAATCCGTTAACGAGACATCTCTCTAACGAATTTGTCTCAGCTCGTTGAAAGATCCTCGGTGGAAGTTCCTTACTGACACGGCATAAACTTAACGACGGAACTTTCCGTTCGCGTCTTGAACTGCAAGCACCAATCTCCACCGATTACGAGAATATTCTCGCTCCAATAATCTGGCGCGTGAGTTTCTAAATTGTTAATTACTTGTTTTTCTCAACTTAACACGGCCGTCGAATGTACAAGCGTAGATGTCGACTTAATTGCGACCAGATGGGGAGAAGCAAACTATACAGGATGGAGCGGTAATCGTGGCATAATCGTGCGGAGGATGACTCTACGCGAAGATACAAGTCGAAAATAGGGAATACAATTTTTTCGTACGACGCTCCGTCTCTGAGGGAATCGAGTTTGCAAATTTGTGAAATGTACTTTAACTTGGTCTAAAGTATCGACTAGATACGAGTAAAAAATCAATAGGAGATTATTATACGCGTGAAAATAAGTAAAAAATGTAAAATAGAATTTTAAGTTTAAGGCTCCGTATCGAAGAAAATAAAGTTTAAACGTGTTTAATTACAGACTGTCTGGTGCACGCGCATAATACGTTTCCAAATATATTTTTTTCAAAAATGAAGCATCTTAGGGAAAAATTTTATTTTACACCTTTCGCTTATTCTCAAATGTAGTTTAAAGTATGCTTGTCAAATCTTTAAAGTCGAAGCTTTTCTCGGAAACGAAGTCTCGAATGAAAAAATGTTGTACCATCGTTTTTCTTATTTTTTCCCGTAGAATCACCCCCTCACCGCTTGTATTGCGATTACGAATCTACCCTGTATATCCGTGCTTTCGGACGATGAAAATTGCTACAGCGAACTCGAAAACGTTGGTCACAGCTAGCCGCGGCTCTCAGGTCCTTCGAAATAATTTAATGTCATTCTCAGACGTTTCTGCCTGTAATAATGAAAAACTTCTTCCCAGGAGAGTCGTCATCTCGGTCTAGATCCGAAATAGCAGCAGATTTGAACGTTTCAAGAACATTCTTCGTCGTTTTCCTATCCTTTGATTATTATTTCATTTGACGTGTTTTGATCGAGATGATAGAAGTCTTATATACGTGTATTACGTTTATCTGATCTTACGTTTATTTCATTGAAAACTGAAAAATGAGTTGAGGAACGTATCTTCAATTTGTTTCTGTGCGTTTGGTATTTCGATAAGAAAATCGCTAGTATGATATTTATACCTTAGATTCCATAGCAAACGAAAGAAATTAAAAGGGGAATAAGACAGGAATCAGAGAAGGAAACACAAGGGAGAGATGTTGAATGAGACAGAACACACAGGTCGCGTAATCCTTCGAGTGATTTATATGTACTTTATATTCTACGCCAGCGAGAGCAATTAAAATGAAAATAAAAGAAGAATCGGGGGAGAAGATACAAGCAAAAAATGTTAAATAAAGAAGAACACGGAGATCGCACAACATTTCGAGTGGCTTGTTAAGCGCTCGAGAGAAAAGTTTAAAGTGGAGGCAAGGGAAAGTAAAATCGCGAATAGCGCAAAGTTCATAAGCACAGCTTAATGTATCGCAAAGATATCCGTAATTATTCGGCTTCAAAGAGTTTATCTTCGTTGTTTTATCTTGATATTATTGGCGATCGCATTTTTCATTCGCTTTCTAATTATCATTGACGATCGTCGCGTCCTCAACTCCTTACATTGTTCTCCTTCCGCCCGTTTCATCTACATCTTGCCTTATTAGCCTTGCTTTTCTGTTATTTTTACCAAGCCAAGCGCTTTGTCTCGCATGCTTCCACCTACTTCCTTTCATTTCGAAAAGTAAAACGTTGTGCAACGACCATGATCCTTTCCTCTTACCCTCGATTGACCCACTGACACACAAATTTAAACTTCCGCTCTTTCTTTTAACTCGTTCGTTCGGTTAACTGCGCGCTATTCCACAGAGGCTGAATTTTACAACCGAATCCGAATTTCATCCTGCTTTTCCTAGGAGAGTTTAATCTTTCGGAAATAATGCGAGATTAAGGATTACTAACCGAGGAACTAACGAATGAAATTCATCGATGCATAAGATACAAATTTTGAAGATTTACGCTGTTGGAGCATACATATTTAAATATTTAAGTCACCGAAGTGTTTAATCGGTTTCTTGAAGTAAGAAGATTATTTTCGTTTCTGCTAGACCTTCGACGAACTTAAATGACTTAATTACAAGTTATCGTATGTGTTGATATGTGTCGAAATATATTATACATAGTTCAGTAGAACCAAAATAATATAACGAAAATAAACGTATATATAAAATTAATACACGTTAATATTCCTAGAAACACACTTGCATATTTTTGGGCAATTACAGCAACAACAAATCTAATACCAACCATTTTAAGTAGTTCGATATTTCTAGCGCAAGAACACTCTATTATATGTAGAAGAGTCAAAATACATTACTATGTATCGTTCTATTCAAGAAAACGATGTTAACCTTCGCATTTCCTCGACGTCTCCGCCTACAAAGACCCTATTGACATCAGATTATGTATTCCTTGAAAGCAGACAAGATTGATCAGGCGAATTGTTCAGATGGCCTGTTTTAGATGTCACATACAGTATAGTGGTATTCTGTATAGTATTATTACATTGTATATATAGGGTGCGTTACGCGATTGGGCCGAGTTACATCTGGATATTGGTAAAAGATAGAAAAAAACTGTAGAGGTTGAATGGTATAATAAGATCTATGTTTGTAGGTACTTACATATTTTTTAATTGATTAAATTTAATTACAATTTGATTAATTTTTTAATTACATTTTTTTTAATGGAACTCTATAAGCTTTCGTTAACTGTTCGATGCGTTTTTCAATTTTCTAGGACAAGCTATTAAGATACGTAGGTCGAAAAATGCCTGGTTCAAAAGATATTTCAATTTTAATTTTGTACAACTTTGCATACGAGAAACAAGACAATTTTATACATATACAAATCTGATGAAATTAAAATTGAAATATCTTTCGAAGCAAGTATCTTTCGGCCTAGGTAGCTTAATAAAATCATACAGCTCCATTTAAAGAGAGAGTGCAATTGCACTTTCCCGGTGCATCGTTGCGTACTAAAAACAAATGAGCACCTACGAACATAAATCTTACCATATCATTTAACTTTTCCCTCGACAGCTCCTTTCTATTCTTCTTACTGACTTCGAGATATAACCAGCCCAATTGCGCAAGGCATCCTGTATAGTAATGTAAGATGGCATACAGGAGTATACAACGTAGTATTTGCAATGCTAGATCACTTAAGATCATTAAAACCCCTTAGATCATTTTTTACATGTATCTACGAGCCAAGTTAGCGATTCTGACTTTACTCGTCATAGTCCTGATTCCATAGCCCACTTTTAGTCAGTTTTTCTCGTGTTTCTTTTCACAAGATATATAACTTAACCATTAACCTCCTCACGCTATCGTTTTTAGACACGAACCTCGTTCTCCCTATCGCTCATTGTTCACTCGCACTCCTGATTCGACAGCGTTTTTTCCCCTATTTTTTTCTTCAATTATACTTAGTCTTACATCTGTCAGTATTCAAGATTTTGATTACGATACGATAACTTGCTTTGTGAAAATACACGCGAGCCGAAGAGAATTTGCGATAGATAGAGATTTGCTTAAAAATTTCAAGTAACACGTCATCTGTGTGTCTGATCTTGATTTCCAGTTCAATCCACCTCCATGTACTCGTAGATACTTGAATATCGGTACTGTGGAAATTCGTCCGCATTTGCATACGTATGATCGACGGTAAAATATTCAAATAGAAGGCTGGTACCAGCGTTGAAAAAAGAATTTTACGAATGCATATTTCGCAGTGAAAGTCCAATAAAATTGTGGCAATGTATTCGTTCTTTATGCACGAGCTTTATTCATTGTACGTGATCGCGAATAACTTCTGTTCATGGAAACCTATTAAAAAAATTAATTGGTCAATTAATATCGCTCAATGAATTCATTGTCAGAGGATTTGTTAATATACTGATGCATTTGAAATACGCAAGTACGATTTTTCTACGACTCACGGAGGATGGAGGAGTTCGAAGCGATAAAAATAAACGCGTGTTTCGCTTGTTATCAATTCCCAGGAATTCACGGAATATCTCATTTCATACGTTCGCGTTCCTTGGACACGCACTCCGATTTCTACTTCTGAATTAAAATGCGAGCATACTAGCCTACGTTGGGTCTACGCTGTTTTAAACTGTCGTTACTTCCTTTGGGGGAAGCTATGATTAAAATTATAATAAGTTAGAGTGGTAAACGAGCTCGTGTTCTTGAAACACTCGGTCGAGACGTTCTTTGATTTACATTTCCATCGTGTAGTCTACCATTCTCTATTATCGTTGACCACCGTTCTGATTTTTAATGGATGCAAAACGAATGCATATATACATGCAAAGCGGCATGCAAATCACGGAATACAACGCAGTTGTCACGTTTCGCTCGGCGTGTGTGAGCTGAACGATTGAGCGACTAGATCGAGGAAGAATGAAAACCAGGATATCTCGGTGAAAATTTGATGCCAGTTAAACGGGATTTGCTCGTTATCGGCACAAATTTCTCGTGCGAGAATCTTTTTCGCTTTCTGTCTGGTAATTATCGACGTATCGACGAGCAAATGAATCGATAGACATCAACGATCGTCTCTTTTATCGGTTTCTGTTTGTCAGGCGTCGTAAATGCTCGGAATCTCAAGACGCATCGGCCTATGTAAATGTAAATTGACATCTGGCGTCGATGTATCATGCGTCAACGAAACAACGTCAGCGTCGAAAATTAGGGCTGATATTAATAGACTCCGAATGAATTAGTACTGTCCTGTTTATTCCTGTTATATATATATATATGCTCCGCAGGGTCGCAGCGAGCGTTCATTCGACACCAGAGCCTGAATTTCACTGACAAATTCTCGTCAGAAACGCTTCTTACCAACTTACCGATAAAACTTGCTCGATTGAACTGCTCGTTCCATTTTTCTATCGTTTTATATCGTCAATCGTAGTTAATTTATTAAAAATCCAGTGTACCTTGAATCGTAGAGAAATTAAAAATAGAATGAGAACATAGGATTTCATGTATCCAAAAAATATACGAAAGGAGCGCTATAATACATGTTAGACGCGCGCCTCTGCCAAAACAGCGCACCGATTAAAATTTGAATTTATTTCGATAAAAGTAGCGGCATATTGGGTATTCCACTAATAATATAAATTTGTTAAATGCACGAAATGTCTGCCAGAAACGTGTTCACTTCCAGAGCAAAGCAATTCGAATTTTAAGGGTTAATGTCCATATCTAAGAATTGGTCTTACCTAAGCAGCTCTTTTCCTCGACTTTGAGCAATAAACGACAATCATTCGCGCTCTCGTAACTCCGTTCGTTTCGTTCCTCCCCGAGCGTTCTCCTCCGTTCTTTTCACCACGGCCATATACGTCCAAAGCTCATAATTTAATCTCGAACCGGTGCATGTATCTCGTTATTGAAAGATAAAAGAGTGAAACGCCATAAAGAATGTGCAGCCCGCCTACCAGGCCAGATTAATATTTGAAGGGGGCACATACCGTACCGCAACTAGCACTCTACAAGTTGAGAATCTCTATTCTGCGCTCGACGTTTACGACACGAAATTTGCTGCAGATATCCGTTTTCCTGAGGGTCGTAGAACGACAGCGTTTGTCTCTAAGCCTTCATCTCTGTTATGACCGTGAAATGGAAAGCCATTTCGTATTGATGGAGCAATAAAACTTCATCGCGTTTATAGAATATGAAATCTAGCAGTTTTTCCATTTATCTTGGGTATATGATTAACGCGCGTTAATCACGAAGAAACGTAATTAGTAGATTATGCGTGTTTATGTAAATTCGTATTTTTACAAGCGTAAGTAAGAGATACAGAATCTAAACAGAGATTTATTTCGCGTAATAAATATCATAAGGAGCATTCTCTACATTGGATATTTTACGTGTATGTATCCTTGCAAATATACAGTGTCCTCTATATTTTTGCAGCTTTAAAATTCTCATAAATTCCGCGCAAAAATCCGCTGTCGGGTAATCAGTATTTAGAAAAAGACACGAAAGGTTTCATTACTTTTTATTGCTTCTTTCCATGTAAATGAAATTACTTCTGAAATCAAGTAGTATAACCAAGGAAAAGGGAAGACCAACGCTCCTTCGACCGGCCCTATTTCAGAAATGAATCTCATCCGCGGTCTGGCAGAATTTATGTTTTCATACTCTCGCAGATTAAAAATCACTGGCATAGAGTGAGTAAATGGAAACATTTTAATAACGAAGAAAGAATGGGTCACGCACTTTGCTTTTTTCGGGGTGCACGAACGTAATGTACAACGTGGTTCGCTCTAATTTCTTGTACGAGTATAATACGTACATATAGACTGACTTACATGTATGTGTACGCGTAATGCGATAAAGTCCAACCTCCGTTTTATTGCGAACGACTAACGTCCTGTTCCTTATCTCATCCCAGGGCTAGGAAAATCTCGATATTTCAGATAAGAGAGAAAACCTCTTTAACTCGTTAAGAGAGATAACATTCTTTTGCGGCAAGGTAAAAAGAGAAGCCTGGTTTGATGCCGACAGAACGAAGCGACGGAAATAAGGAAGAAAATTCTTGCCGCGCGTACTTTCGCCCGCGAAACTTAGCGATGATTGATGTCAAGGGCTCTCATAAATTCTAGAACCGCGTTACAGATTTCGCTCGTTATCGGGGCTGTTCTGACAGCCGTAGAAAGCGTCGTGGTTTACCATCGTGTGCATAAACGCAGGGAAAATGGTACAAATATCGTTTCGAAAGGGGAGAAAAAAAGGGGAAAAAAAAACAGGCAGTTGATAAGCAGACCAGATAACCTGAATCCTCTAACGACAAGCGACGAAAAAATATTAATTACTCATCTCGATTAGAACTCGAACGTGTTTCATTCCATTTTAAAGTTAATTGTTCCCCTTCGATAAATTAATTAAACGTTTTCGGAATGATCCGCCGCGTTAAACGGGTATCCAGCTCGTTCGCGTAATAACTTTATCGACAAACGCGATCGATACACCTCTATCGCTTGATATCATGGAAATCCCCAGAAAAATATTTACTTGCTCGATTCGTAGACATCATGCTAAATTTACTGGTTAGTTAGCTGCATCGCGGTAAAAATCAATCTTCCTGCTGTATTTACGTAGTACGACGCGATTGGTACATTTAACTCTAGCCTATATTTAATGCCGTACCGATCGACCAATCCTTCATACAGTTTGTCCAAAGTTAACATTTACGCAACCGTGTACGCGATTGAGGAACTCTATCTTAACAGATATTTAATCGATATCATTACTACTTGGATGCTATATGAGAAAAAAAAACCGTAATTTGATTGGCCAGTATTCTCGATTAAACGCTTAAATGAATTAAAAATTATACTAGAAATTCCCTCTACTTTAAAAATGTTGTATTTCTAATTCATTAGGCCGATTCAATACAGATTATAAATATCACAGAGTAAAATAGTAATTCGACTAAAGAAATTTTTTTAATTTAGAATAAAAAATCACGTTAGAGATTTCCTTTCAAATTCTCACCTTTTAAGGATCTACGTAGGATATTTCAGTAGCCATTGAGTCGATTCACTCGCTGGCATGATGCTACAGAATGTAAAAAGAGATCTCTCGCGAATGCTCGTTAATACGTGCTACAACGTGTCCCGGTAACACAAAGTCCTTAAATTTCGCCTCGATGATCCGATGGTAGTCGTTCGTCGATCCGATCGATCGATAAGAGAATCCTTCACTTTATCAATATAGCGCTATACGATTTGATATGTGCTTTTAATCGCGCATGCACCCGGTGATGCTGCTCTAACGCGAAATTGGCCTGTCAGTTCATCGCGCCTGTTGCTAACGACACAGTTTCGCCCCCTCCATTCCGTACGCAGGTATGCCTGTTACTCCGAAGAGCAACCGTTTAGTTGCTTTCGATCAGCGTCTTGGATCGGAAGAGCAGAGGGTGTTCGTTTTTTTTTAAAGGACACGATCGCAAGTGAATATTCTTAGTTACCATGTATAGCATTTACCTGTTAGTGCTATACCTGATATATGTTATCTATCGTATCTACGTCTTAATTCGTTACGTGGTCCTCTAGAGCGCACGTACACAGACTTCGTAAAACATATAAATAGTGTTAACATTCCATACGAATCGCACAATCTTTGCTTCATGCTCATCATCGTCGATTTACTTTCGTAATTCGTATTTGATACTTGACTTTATTTCGTTTGCTTAGAGATAAAAAGAAAAGAAAAAAAAAGGAAAGGAAGAGAGCGGTAGAATTTGAGAATACATAGCAGATCGTTAAGAAGCTGATAAAAATTATGGAACCGATCGATTTACTAGAGCCATTCTACGTTCTCGAAGCTTGATCATGACATATAGTTATTACCTAGTTGTGTTGTTCACTATATTTATATTGCTGTATCTTTATCGTATCGTCGCTCCTCTTTCGTACGATCTGTGCATCTTTAACGAGTGTAAAGGCTGCAGTAGCATAGTGCCGAACAAGTCAGCCGTAGAGAAACGATGCTTAAGAAAGAGCTGAAAACGTCCTTGTCCTATTCTGTTTTTCATGTGACAATTTGGTGAAGATTCTATTGTCGAGTTATCAATAGATTCACTGACCGTTACGTAACGTCTCGTAAGAACCTATTATTCGTACTTTGAATGAAATGAAAATTTAATAGGATAAAGTATTTCCAACTTATAGTATGAATTTTTTAAATTCAGAACAGGAACATTGGAGAGTCTAGATTATACTAGAACTTGATGTTCTAATCTAGGCTTCAAAATGATTTTAATATTTGTGCAGGGTAACAAGTTATAAGTGTACTAACTAAACGAGCTTTGCGTACAGTAGTATAATGCGGAACGAGTCAGACAACCAACCTGCGGCAAAGCTCATGCACTGGTCTCCGGCGCGTAACATTTTATCAACGAAACTCTGGATGCTGATTGTACTTACGATACGATTAACAACAAATTGGCACATTTTTGCATCGAACTTCCTTTATTTTGTTTTCCGTTGGAATTAAACAGATTTACAAATTTTCACTGTGTATTTTATCGGCAGGAAGTAAATTAAGAAGTTGCAGTTGTCTAGACGTTTAAATTTTGGTAATTTCCCAATAATTGGAATGAGACCAACTCTCGACGTGCAAATTGCTTTCAGTTTAAGCACAGATTGTACAGCAAGAGTGATTGAATAAAGAATATACTTCAAATGAATTATAATTATAAGAATATTACAATTATAAATAATAACTAAAAAATAATTATAAATATTATTATAATTATAATTATATTGAAAATTATACTATCTGCTTCTGCAGATCAGTGCAAGTTGTTTCAATCAATTTTCCAATTAGTTTTTCCAGTAATAACGAAATGAAGTGATATAAAAAGTAAAAAGTCTGATTTTCGATTGCCAATAGTCTATATAAGGTATCATTAAAGTATCATTTTCATTTGAAATCATTCTAAATATGATATATTCCGTTTGTTATAATCTACCTGCCACCTTCAATATTCTCATCGTTTGCTCTAACAGAGATTGAAGAAATTGAATGTCATACGAAATGGATAACAACGTACGAGTCATTTCGAAATCGAAAATTATGTTAATTTACTGTTTCTATATCATCGTGATAATTATCGTATACGTGATATATCGGATATACATGATTGTCAATCCAAATTGCTCAAACGAAGAAGTAGACAGAACGTAATTCAATGCAATTTCGCAAAGACTTTTCTATCCGATTTAATGTCAACGCTATTGGCATAAAGGGTGTTCGTAACAATATCGTAATGTTTAGTGCAATGTTTGCTAGTAAGTACAAGTAAACTTGTACAAATGTCTGCTTTTATCTCGACGTTCCCTGTACTGTGTTTACTATGGCACGCGAGACTCCTTTCGCTAATAATACGAATTCTCTGGGTAATTACTTCCTCCATAAAACAAGATCTTGAATGAACAATTCGTAGCGCGTTTTAATTAAAAATTCGCTTAGAGCGGCGGAAATTCATCTTTGCTACAGGTGTTAGCGAACAATAGAGCACAGATTGGATATTTTCGAGAACCGTAAATCCATACACGTTTTAATGATATTTCCAAAGAATACGCATTTGCACAGAGAGAAAGGGAGAGAGATGAAAAGGACTGAAGCGTTATTACTGTCTCCCACTCACGTTTTCTGATTTTGTTCGGCTACAGCGGATGCTGTATTAACTTTTTCTTTGACCGAAGACCTAATCTTTTTCCGTAAAGGCCGCCTCTTTGCTTCTTTCTTACCGCACAATATGGTACGGCGTAATTTTTTTGCATCACGTTATCGTTTCCTGCTGCATTGTATTTATTTCGCTCCTGCTATACATGCACGGCCGTATAAGAGCAAAGGCGAGGCAGGTTACATAAGAACAGAGAAAACCGATCATTATCAAACTGTCGTTGAATACAGAGGGCAAATAACGAAACGTGTTAACCACGGAAAGTTAAAATTTTCCGTAAGCCATGGCGGAGGAACCTTCTACGCGTAGTAGAAATATTTTACGTTAAATAACCAAAAATTCCATACGACACGTACGCACGTGTGTGCGTGGATGAATGTAACGAGAGACAGACAGACTGACAGACAGAAAAAGAGAGAAGATATGTAATAGGTATACTACAGTAGTAGACTGACAAGCCTAGTCAGACATGCGCTCTTAAAGAGGGAATCGCGGCAGTGAAAGAGCTCGAGAGCAAAACCCACGTTTCAGTTTGTCGCGTGTGCTGGCACGGCGCGCATATCGTTCCACGAATCTCGATAAACGATGTCGCGGAATATGTCGATCGTTTCGACGAAAAAAAACGCGTGCAACGCGATCGTTTCGACCGACAAGTACGTGTCTCATGCGTTTCGTTTCACGTGAATTTTCCCGGAGAAAAGATAAAGCTATCGTCGAGGGGAAACAAAGGCCAAAAATCGAACACGGTACAACCGCAATATCGATACGAATTCGTGAAAATACAGAAGCACGATCACGTCTATCAGGTTCATAATCCGAGAATAAGCTACGTTCGATTAATTGGCGTATTATGTCACATTCTCGTACAATCTCCCGTCGTAAACAGAAATGACTCGGAACTCTGTATCAATCATCGACTGTTTGGTTCCGTCGTGAATCGTTTTAATCTATTGCCACCGGCTTCATCGGTATCGTTCGCCATAATTCGTGTTACGGTGGAATGTGGCCAACCAGAAGCAGTATTTTCGATAATTTTCCTGGAAACAAGACAAAAGCCAACCGCAATTACCCCGAATATGAAGAGACATTGTGTTCGCAGCTCACAGTCAGCGGTTCGTGCGGTTGTATTTCGACTAATACAGATCGTGTGATTATTTAACGATAAGAATATCTTCGATCCATCTCCTATGAAAATCTCGATGAAAGAAGAAAATCTTGTTCGTCGTGGCGTTCAGTATAAAATGTTGTTCGCGTGTTTGATCGTTCTCCAATACTCTTTGTTCCAAAGCAACGTCGGATTAAGTCACTCGTTCAAAGTCAAAGGAAAAATCGATGGGATCTCATATCGATGTAAAGCTAATCCTTGTTACCCAGACGGATATTATAAAATATTTATATTATAAAACATGCGTAAACGTTGAATCTTAATGTCCATTAATATTCATAGGGGCGAAATTGATAATTCATTGTCGCCGGTAACACGCGTTTAACCATAGCCGTGGATTAGTAACGAACAAGGTATATTAACATCGGTGATTAGGAGTGTGAATTCGCACGGTATTTCCGGTGTTCGCTTGGTGTTCACGTAGCAAACAACTTGCAGCATTCGCGGATATCGCACGGCTATATTGTTAATTGCCTTGAGGCAAATTGGCAATCAAACGGTACTCCTTAGAGCGAAATAATGACGGATTCGCCAATACCGTCGGTCAGCAACATTCAGAGTCGCGCTCATACCGCAAGCCAGTCTCAAATCCAAACGCAAATTCAAGATGACAAGAACGAGAAAACGGAGAAGGCTGTTCTTCTGGTAATTTATTGCTATTTATTTTACTATTAGTACACCGAGTGTACTATATTATTTGGATTAAAACCGACGATAATACGTTTCGCGAACTTGCACGTATTCTCGTTTTGCGTAGACTGCAACGAGAAAGCGATCGTTCGAACGAACAGTAACACCGTGTTACTTGATGTATCGCGGAATAATCATCGGTCGTGTAACAAAATGCTCGGTTTACGATTCTGAGAAACTTAGGTATCGCTACTTTGCGAATATATAATAATATATGTGTACTTGCTTTTCGACAAACGCCAGGGAAACGGGGTTAATTGCGCGTTTCGGTTTTATTTCGCAGCAAATTCAAGAAATCAACAACCAAGTGGCGCAATACCGCGATCTGCTGATAAACATTGGCCAACCACGAGACTGTCCGGAACTTCGAGAGAAAATTCGGAGATTACGACGACATTGTGTAGAAGCGTGTAAAAACACGTCCCAGCTCATACTGCCACAAGTACGAAGGTATGGTAAACTTTTCCACAGTTTTATTTTTTTTCTCCCGCTTTCCTCCCAGAAAGCGTAATAATAAAAGAAATATTTAATGGAAAAAGTAAAACGATTTACGTCCTTGACACGATATTTCGAGTCGTGCTCGCGGAAATTCTCACGGAAGAATTACCGTGTCAACTAGCCGTTAAACTTGCTAATTAGCGGTCAGAGAGAGGAGGTCAGGAATTGGAAGATAAGTCGAGGGAAATAAAAAGAAAGGGGGAAACCGAGAACGATTGATTAACTGGTTTATGTCAATTACTCCGAAATGAGCGTTAAACGAAGACATCGCGCTGAGCGAACTCGAATTGCTTCCGGTTAATGAGATTCCAATTAACGGGATAAATAGATTGCTATAACAGAAGTGAACCAGCCACGATAGTCAATACGTATATGTGCGTACAGTTGCTACCACGTTCGTGGTTGCTACGTTGCTACTCTCCGCTTCTGATGCAACGACGCAATATGACCAAAGATTTTCCTCGGTGATACTCGGAAATGCATCCTTTCAAGGAGATCCAAAAAGAATCCTGCAGACAATTTATCACACTTATCGTTGCGTTTGATTCGCCAAATTACATCTCTTAAGCACGACGCTAAACGACTTTTTAAAGTCAAATCAGTCGCTCGCATTGTCGTCATTATCCTGATAATCTTATCGCGTTTCCGAATCATTCTTAACCCTCGGTTATCGTTATGAATCCTGGTGACACACAGTTACACTTTGTAAAGAAATATCTACAAGACTCGCTTATAATGGCACTATGCCTACAATCTGCTATGAATTTGAAGCGTTTTGAGCTGCTAAGAATCCCGCAAACTTATGGCAACTCTTTAAAGTTAGTAACGTCTTAGCATCGTGTTGACTCAAGCGTATTTTTTATTGCAGTGAAACATATTTTATTTCTGTGCAAATCTTACGTACATGTTCCTGTACATTGACTGCGGAGGAACCGATTGAAATCATTATTATACATATTTTTTTTACACCTAAATCTACATATATAACTGAAATAAATAGTTTTCGTACCAGTGTGTACGAATAAACTAATTTCTTCATATAACTGCATCGCTTTTCTTCTTCAAAAATTGCTCGATATATTCAATAAATATGCATCCTCGATATGCCAAATAAGCATCATTTTTGAAACGCGTATTAAAGAACTATTTTTTTCCTTCGAATATCACATCTTAAAAGCATCATCTTAAATTTTCAGCGAGAAATGTCAAAACGTGAAAATATTAGAACATTTTTTCATAAAAATATCTTTTTTTCTAAGCTTAAAAAGATTTTTTTTTTAGAATGTTGTCGCTCTTTCTATCAAAACATATTGTAGGATGTTCATACTATATCCCCAAATTTTTTCAATTCAATATCACTGCTATTTTTTGAACAGCAGCTAGTTGAAAATTGAATAGGGCGTGGGTGAGCCAGTGTGACAACCGGAATTCCTGAAACAAGTATAACCGAGGGTCATCGACTCTATACCGGTGAAAGCTATCCATTTGGTATTTTTATATCAAAATTCCTTTCGTTATTGTAATCAAACCGCGCATCACAAGGAAATATCGTGTTCTACAATCAAATAAGGGAAAGGGTAAAATAATAGCGTCACGAAAGTTCCTATTACTTTGAACTGTGCTGCGAAGAATGTTATCGATTCCACGGGATTGGTTTTCCTGAGAAGAAGAGAGAGAAAAGGAGATATAAAGAACGATGACCAACGTCCAGTCTTCAAACATTCTCAGACGTCACCTTTGAACAATTTTCTTCCGCGAGTTTGCCTGTTTTAATGAAAAGTTAAACGTTTCACAAATTTCTTCCCCTTCTGCATTCTCATTAATTCTCTTCCTATCCGATTTACAATGAAATGAATGAAACAGTCGGAATCTCCGACTCGTTCAATAAATTTTGCAAAATTGCTAACGTGCGAAAAGTCATCTATCTTGTAATTGCTCGACAATTTTGTTGATTTTAGTGGAAACTGTTATTCCCGTTAAATCGTATTCGTAATCAATTTTCACCTAGCTTTAACAACTCCTTACCTCCAGTTAGATTATCGGATATTACATATTCGTTTATTATACGTTTCTCGTTACATAATTGTTTAATTATGGCGCGACATATCGTGTACACAGTATTCGTCCTCCGTCTCCCCCATTTCCATTCGCGTAACACGTTGCTGCGTAAACTCTGCTACATTTTAAACGTCAAACGCACACTAATTGCGATCAAGCGTTACTTAAATAATTATTCCGCGGAAATTAAACACGTACAATTATCAGAACGTTACGTACGCTGAGAAAAGGGAGAGAAAGAAAAAGAATTAAAAATTACATCAAGCCTGGCTGAAAGCATGATTGATTCACAACGAAGCACTTAAGAACATACCGAACGTTTAATTTATCATGCAAACAGCTTTTCCAATACTTCCGTGCGTTGTAATAGGCCTATCTCGCATAACGTATCTTACGAAATCACGCGACTTCTGTATCGATTACGCGAAACACGGAAACGTTCGCCTTTTTTTACCTTCTTTTCCCTTCGTTTTTTCTCTCTCTTTTTTCGTTCTTTCTTTCAATGAAAATTTGTACGTGTACATTTTCGTCAATGAACGATTATTACATGGAAACGCTTATGCATAATTCCGTTTGATACCACTAATCGAAACAGATCAGAGTATACGCATGAATTACGGGTTTCAACTTAAATCACGTACCATTCGTAAATTCCCCTTTCGCTACGTACGTTCCAAAATTTATTCCTACTAATTGCCTATGAGATAGCGACAAACGAGAGTAGCAACATAAGAGGATCGAGTTCATCATCTGGTAATCGCGCTCGCTGTTATAGCTCTTGATATCAAGCAAGTTTGTTGTTAAGCGTTACTTCCAGACCGCTAGGGAATTAAGCGATAAATAGCAAGCGCATGCAAGGCACCTGTGACGTAAATCATAATATAAACGGTCATTGAAAAGAAAGAAACTGGATTATTAGATTTTTGCGATACTAAAATTACAGGCCTGGAAAAATTACGGTTGAAAGTTAGCCGAGCAACACGCAGAAACCATTTACAATTTCAAGAGTCAACGTGAGACTAAAGTCTTAAAGGGTATTATTCCAACGATTTCCACGAAACTTCGTAAACATCGAAACAAAACGATATATTATTTACATTTAGGCCTACTTGCTTCTAGAATTCCAGCTTGATGTACGTGGATTATTACAGATTATTTATAAAAATAGTGGAAACGAAAGTGTCACGCGACAGATTGGTTACGTACACCATCGTTCATAGATATTTGGACACTTTAATTTCTAGTAAACGTACGTGAATTTTCTCAAATCTATGAACTTAGCGAACGATACATTTAAATTGCTATATCAAACACCATGCTATTAAATATACCATCTATACCATACTATTAAATATCATCGCTTGCATTAACATCGGAAATCTCTCTGTCAATTTAATAGAACCTTTGTAATCTAACTTACAATTCGAAAATATAGAACGTAGACATAAAAAACTTATTAAGCAATAAAATACTTCTACAAGATTTATCCATTAGGAATAAAAAGTACCAGATTTATTATTGCATATTTGCTTTTAGAAACCAATGTAAAGACAGAAATCACTGCAGTTCGATTTATCTGTAACTTTGCAATTAAAATACATGTTGTCAAGGAGAGCGAGTGTTCGGATATTTTTGATATTTTTTGATAGTACAGGTCGAGTTATTGTTGTTTAACTTCTTGCTCTCCATTGTGGCGATTGCACAATTTAAAAAGAAATTTACGGTCAGAGAATTGTTTAACGCGCGACGTCGGTGCACTTCGTTATAATTCTGCAATCTCACATTTCCTCTCGCCTTTTCGCAATGAAAAGAAGAAATTCCGTGGCTAGCCACGAACCAACACGGAACAATCTCGTTACGTAATGAACCGCTTGGTTTCATGTGGCATTTACAGAAACGGTATTAAACATTCTACGTTTTCAGCAATAAAGGTGTTTTAACTAAGTTTTTAATATATAAAATTTATTTTGTTTCATTTGGAACAATCATAGCGTAAAGGTTTTACTCCGCGTCCCACGTCTTATTGCATTTTATCGACTGACGTGTTTCGAGTCTTTGTAAATGTTAATAATCGTGTTTCTCGGGTAATTAGCTTGGTAGAACGTAGGATGAAAGGTCATGGAATTATCGGCTACGAAATAAGTCGCAGACGAACAAAGAGAAAAAAAAGAAGTAATAATTGGAGAGGAAAAAAAGTGGTCAGATGAAATCCCTAAAGAGGAAACTTGAGCGATAAAAAAATAATAAGCCTGCGAATGGGTTCTGCTTTCAGAACAACGGATATCGGGATCCCTGTTGACTGCCCAAATTTGATGCTCCTCTTTTATGTTGTGCAATTATTCCTGCGCGAGCTGTGCAAAAGCAAGAACCTCATCCGCATCGTGCCGATGGATATGACGGAGTATTACGGTAACTTTTCTAAGCCTCCTATATTTTCCTACGAGTTAAACATTCCAACGAATGAAAAATCCTATCAACTCGTAAATTTACTTGCAATAAACGCGTTACATACGTTTTATCTATCATTTAAAGGTATTCACCGAAAGAAGACAATTTAATTCAGAATAAACGACTTGGAAAAGAATTATCTCTTCATCCTCGAGATTTTCTCCCTTTCTATTGTCAGACACACAAAAAGAAAAGAATATTTTCAGCTATATATAAATATTATACATAGGTACATATACGAAGACACTTAAGATGTGTATATATATATATATATATAACATTGTATTTGACGCTTGCCTAAAAGTTTCTCTCGGATTCCATTGTTAAAGAGTCCAACACTTATATGTACGTAGACTACGGATTTTTATAGAAGTTCGTATTTCATAAGCGTGACTGCTGAAACAGAATCCAAGCAGATATTTATTTCGCTTATTAACGTAGGTGAAACTACACCTATTTTTCTTTTCACCTATTGAACTAGGTAGAACTAGAATTTTATAACGAGTACCGTAATTTGGACGTTTCATATATTCTTATATATTCGCGTTTTTTATGCATCTTTGCACCCTTAAATTGCAGTCTATTTGTACGTCGCGCGTTTTTTTTTTTTTTTCACAAACAGCCATGGTAACGACCAACATAGATCTATTTTTGCTCTCGTTACAGAAACTCGAGCCGGGCCATCCAACATCGGCAACGTGATCTCGCAGATTGTCCTCTGTAAGCAGATCACACCG
Source organism: Bombus confusus (assembly GCA_014737475.1). NCBI lineage: Eukaryota > Metazoa > Arthropoda > Insecta > Hymenoptera > Apidae > Bombus > Bombus confusus. The sequence goes on from JACXIV010000035.1 coordinate 4,621,928, forward strand.
GATTTCTACGAGGAAGAATTGTGCAGCATCCAAAAGGACTCCGAGGAAATTCGAGGCTTGATGAACGAACTGCAAGAATTTATGCCCCAGTCGGGTGGCGATATAGGTACCGTTGTATTCTCTGTTTACCATTCTCTCCTTTTTCCTCCCTTGTTTCTCGTTTATAGAATGTTATTTCGCAACGCCTCCGTTTCATTCCCTGCGTATATTTCCACTCGTTTTTCACGGGTTGCTCGAATTTTTCTCGAGTGTACGCTCCGAGGGGATAATATTACGAACGCTATTGGTTGACAAAGAGCGCACACGCGCTAAGGACGTTTTTCCGAAAGATAAAAGCTCTTGTCGCCCGGAGAGATATTATTTTCCAAGGGGCAGGTTAAACTGTTTTTCAAACGGCAGAGAATCGAACGGCATATTCGCGTCACTCGATTCACCTCGTAACGTAAACGCGCCGTGTCCGTTAATTCGATTACGCTGTTCTACGAACGCTTCGCCGTTCTATTTGCCACTCTAATATCTCTTCCTGCTTTGTTGACCTTACTTTCGCTATCCATCCTTCTTCCTATTCTACTGCTCTCTCCTGACCTCTCTCTCTATTCAACCGTCTCTAATCGGGTTACTCCAGAGGTCAAGGTCTGGATTTCAAAGGAGAACACAATCCCCCTTTTCTCTCTGTTCGCCTCTTTGGCTACGTCTTACCTCCTTGCTCTCGCCAATTCCCATTGATTCTACGGAACAAACGTATTAGCTCCAAACAGGCTAAAGCTCGGTATAGAGTTATCAAGCTATAACGCCGACTCACTTCTCAGTCTCAATAGTACACGACGACCTTAATTATCTACCGATATAATGAGCGAATTCGGATGCGCCCTGTGTCTCACTAGGGGTAGGAGCGAGGGAGATAACACGAAAATTACCATGCGCCACGATCTTCGATCCCCTAAGCGTCAATTCGAGACTTCGCCTGCTTATCAAGGGAATAACGATACAACTAGAGAGAAACAGAGAGGGGGAGAGAGAGAGAGAGAGAGAGAGAGAGAGATTTGACATTGAACAAGAAGCAGGTCAAGGTCGAAGGAAAACATAAACTTCCCTTAACGCGCGTTACGAACAGGAAATTCATATTTAAGAAAGATCACGCGCGGTCACAGAAGTAGAATAAGGGAGGTTCTGGGTAAAATTTCGTGAAAGGGCAGGTCGAGTGGTGTTGTGTGCACGCGGCGTGTCGAGAAAATTCGTCGAGGAAACGGCGCGAAACGATACGAGAGAGGAACGAGATGGGAGGAAGCGGAGCGCGAATAGAAAAGAACGCACGGTTTATTTCCGAGTGGAAATACTTGGGCGGAAGACTTTGCCGACGTGGAAACGAGACACGTGTGCGGCTTTTATAAATTTCCAAAAGATGTTCGAGCCACGGGAATCCGGTCAATGTAATACGGTGGAAGCACGTAAACAAGAAATACAAAACACAGAAATACATAAAAGCTACGGAGAACGCGCGAGTATTATTCAACATTAAACAGAGCTTTCGGGTCAAGGATAGATGGAAACGTGGAAGCTCGTTCCTGCGTTCCCTCCGTTCTCCACGGAAACGAGAATTCGCTAGGCGCGGGAATAGGGTGGGAAAATCAAAGGTAGAGATGGAAATATGCTCGACCGCGAACCGATAAAGCAATTTGAGTCACGATTTGCGAAACAATCTCGATAGACAAGATCGTGCAAAGCTTTGTAGCTGACACTATAGTGACACGTAACTAGACGAGGATTCTCTATTTCTGCTGATAAAATTAATATGTACGCGTATCGTCTGTCGCGTGCCATCAAGCGTGGAGCGCAGTTTTTGAGGTCAAGGACGCGAGAAATTCATTTTCGACTACGCTTTTCCGAGAAAAAAAAAGGGGGTCACCTGCGGTAATTGGAAATAAATTTTGTTGCGTTTGGAATGGAAGAGAAAGAGAACGGAAAAAGAAAAAGTTGAGAATTAGTTAGAAAGACTGTCCCTTGATAAAGTAAATTTAAGTTGCAATTCGCGAAATAACAAAGCGAACACGTTCGCGTGATATTTTTCACTTTGAAATTTCACGAAACATATTTTATCGCCGAGATTCTCGGAGTCGATGAAACCACTCGTGATTTTACGATAATGCAAAGTCGAATGCGAAGAGATCTCGGCGAGCAGGCATCGCAATTTATTGCGGCCATAGCAATGGTAGAGTTAAGTCGTCCTTTCATCGTAGTACGATACGAGCCCGTACGATTTTTCCGTATTGCGTGGCATCGCATGAAATGGCACCACTCCCGGTCGTTGTCGGGATAATGGCGATGATATGTCCCGCGTAAGAAGGCTTACATCACATTTCGCTACAATTTATTCGACAATCTTTCTTCCTTTCGCGTTTTCATTTCTCGTGACTCTAAAATGCGTTCCCAGAGTATAATCGCTGAAGGTGATATTCTTTCAGAAGAGAAAGCTTCTTTGAAAAGTACTGGAAATTAAAAAAATGGCATCGAGAGCCGTACATTATGAAAATCGATACAACCGGACAGTCTGTCTGCTAAGTGATTCGAAACATTGTGGCCATTCTTAACTGATTTGCTAGTTGAGTATTATCCATTTTTCTATGTACTTCACAAATGCCTAATTATGGCGATGTTAAGTCAATTCGCTGCTATTTCTTTATATATATATATATATAAAATAATGTCCTACATTTGTTGTTATACATAACTCGTTATATTTTTAAGTCATGAAAATGTGTCGTGGCAGGGAGTACTTGTAAGGATTGAAATATATGACTAAATTCAAATTTCCGAAATCTTGGCTTACATCACTATGGTTTTCAGCTCGCCAGATAAATGAGAATCGCGGACTTGGAAAAATTGCCCCAATTGTGAACCATCTGAATAAAAATTGCAGCGAAACCTATGCTATCCAGATATGTATATCTACACATTTAATCCCAAAAGATTTGCCAATAAGTTTAAGAAAGATATAAAATTAAAAGGAGTAAAGAGACATGGTTTTTTAGGTGTCACGTAAGAAAATTTGTTACCAGTTACATACAGCGCTATTTGTATTTTTGATTTAAGAAAAAAGCCTTATGAAGAATTTCTTCGATTAGAAGTATATCGACTCTTCTAGTGAATAAAATCACCCCTTCCTTTCCCTCATTAAATAATTGCTCGTTCAAGAAATATTGATTCGACTATATATTTGGTTTATGAAATTTTCAAAGCTAAGAAAATTTCTTCTGCACTTTGTTTCCAGAAAAGTATTCAGCTCTGCAGAGTGCCGGAAGTAGAGGTAACCGTCCCAACGGCAGACGGATGCATCGATGGAACCAAAGCCACGAAAGACCTAGCAGGCCTACCAGACAATCGTCCTACTTTCGCGGAGCTTTGAATCTCTTTTGTTGCGCCGCAAGAGCCAACTATGTTTAATCGAACTAAACGTATTTGCCCAGCTTTCTCTTAAAGAAATCCTTTCGCAAAAGTTTTTAATAATTTACATGCCTAATTTCCTTTCGTTTTCAATTTTCTATCTGTAAACTTTAAGACTAAGTGATAAAAGGAGAACAAATTTTCGCTATATTTTTAAATCAAAAGGATATTCAACTCTAGTCGATTAGTCGATAAGAAACCTGATACCGAAGCTTTATTTAGTTCGTAAGTACGGATCTCTAAATATAGAAACATATTCGGTATTTTTATAAAAAAGTTTCATTTACTGCGGAATCGTTTAAATATATTGAAAAATCTGACTTAAACTTACGGTGCAAGTGAGATGTTACATCGTTGATCGACCACTCGGTTCCATAAAACGACGAAGACAGATCGATTTCTTGATAAATTTTAATTAGACTTTCTCTCGTCCCTCGATCAGCACCAACGGCATGATATCTAGCATTTAAAGGAAAGAAAAGTCAATGTAAAAACAATCATTATAGATGTGACATTGTCGTTTATTTGTGTACTTACTACTCGAAATCCGAACTGTGATGAACGAGCTCAAATTTATCGCTGATCGGATAGCGTATAAGATATTACGCATCACGTCGGAAAGTAGGAAAATAAATGCCAATCGAATTGGACGTTGATCATTCCAATAGTGGACCAATGTGAACCACGTATCGCCTATATGCACAATGAGTGTAACGCATTTAAAAAGAATTTATACTTTAAGATTTTAATCGTATTAGACTCTGACAGTATTCCATCTTTATCTAATTATATTTCATAAAAATCATGATACGTTCGTATCTTTTCATTATTATCATATATATAAGGTCGTTATTTATACATAAGTTAATAAAAAGGAAACATTTCACGCTCTTAACTCGTGTCATTTTTTTTATAACAAATTGGCGATACGGTTCTATAAATGGTTCATTTTAACGTTAAATGTATTATTATATGAATATTGAAAAAAGATATATATATATATATGTGAAATCTAAATATACACACATACATCTATATGTATACAGGTTACATTGAACCGTATAAAAGTATATATAATGTTGATTTTACGGCCACGTATCAATAAACGATAGTAATTATTTATAGTAATTATAGTAATTATTAATAATATTATTATCGTTTCATTGTTCACGGTATTAAACGTAATTGACTCCTTCCGCTAGTGATGTCTCGACATCTTTCGTATTACTATTTACGTTCGATTTCAATCATCGAAATATTACACGAAGAATATTAATGTATGACGCAAATTATCGTTTTTTTTTTTTTTTTTTTTAAAATAAATCAATCTGGGTATTGAGTAGAAATCTAAATAAGAACATAAATATGTAAAAGAAAGTATAAAACGTTGTATGATATTGTATGTAAAGCATAAAAACTAACGTTCTCATCTCATCAATTTGGTGAATTTTTAAATGTTTCTTTCATTTAACGGTGCAAAGAAACTTGAACGTTAAATCTTTCATCCAAATTCCCTATCGACAAAAAGCTTTATTGTACATTATATCATATTTGAAGAATAATAAATAAATCACTATATATTAAAAATTTGCATTTGGTCCTGATATAGGAAAATTTTCGTTGCCTTTCAATTGATACATATATAAGAAAATGAAAATATGAGAAAAAATAAGACAAGTGCATGATATACCTTAAATGTATATAATTGGAAGAGAATATTATATCGAATTATTGAAGTTAATAAATTTTCATCTGGCACCTCCCACTTACTGTTATCGAATTTTTGTTTAAACTGATCTGACGTCTGTTTTTTCAAAATTACAATATACTACTGCCCTCTTACGAATATCAGAAGAAACTGTATGGCGCGCAATTACAAAACGGCGATCTAAATTTAGAACGAGATGTAGGAACGTATGAACATAAATCTGTAATGAATGTAATTGAAATCATGTAATAAATAAAAGTTCCGCTAGTAATAAATAAACATGCAATTACGGTAAATAATTTTACGTTAATTATTGCTTAAATAAAACTGTGTATCTCTAAAACTTCTAGAGATGTCGCTATTAAGTCGAAAAGTGTATGCACTTACATATCTATGTGAAACAGTTCACATTATATAATGGTAGATCGGTAGAACCACATTTGTCGTTCTCGGATTTGGTACTTGCTATTCGAAATATATGACCATGTCCTTCAGCAGGGTAATTGTAAGTATTGTTTTAATATATAATTTATTACACTTGTTAATATTCAAATAAAATATATAAAAATTGAATTGTTGATAATAAAATGAAATATTCCGACAATTTAATTATGGTACTGATTGAATAAAAACATTCCAAGACCAAAGAATATTACATAAAATTAACAACAAATATTGCTATTTTTTAGGTGCGGTCACTTTCTAGCAGTTCTGCTGTTCAACAAATGATCAAGGTACTTTTCAAATATATATTAAATATAAAATTACGTAACTAAAACATATATTTAATACTTCAATTAGTATTTCATAATCGTATGTTTTAATAAGTCACAATTATGCGAGTTACTTTTAAAAACTTTAGAATATTTTCTATTAATTTCATTTCCAGTAATGAAAATGTTACTTCACTGTCTTTTTGTTTTTAGCCTCCAATTCAAGTATATGGAATAGAAGGACGATACGCTACAGCACTTTATTCTGCAGCTTCAAAACAAAAAGTTCTAAATAATGTTGAAAAAGATCTGCTTAAATTTCAAGTATGTATGATAAATGCTACATCTTATTCTTAATTTATAACTAAAAATAATGTTACTATTAATAAAAACATACATGTTTTAGGATCTTCTGAAGAAAGATAAAAAATTAGAAGAATTTGTGAAGAATCCATCGATAAAACGAAAAGATAAAGTAAAAGCACTTCAGACAATTGGTGGAAAAGTTAGTCTAAGTAATGAAACTGTAAATCTGTTGGGTTTACTTGCAGAAAATGGCAGACTTTCAAATGTAAACAATGTAATTAATACATTTAAATTATTTATGGCTGCTAATAGAGGTGAGGTTCCTTGTGAAGTAATAACTGCAAAACCACTTGATGCTGAGATGACAGCTAAGCTTCAAACAGCTCTAAAGGGCTTCTTAAGTAAAGGTCAATCTATTTTGCTTACTTCAAAAGTTGATCCTACTATTATTGGAGGTATGATTATAGCAGTAGGTGATAAATATATAGACATGAGCGTGGCCAGTAAAATAAAAAAATATTCTGACATTATTGCTGACACAGTGTGATTACTTTCTAATATTCAGTGAAATGAGCAAAGATAAAGTACTCATATAGAACAATTCATGAGTATTCTGTATGTCATTAAACAATAAAATATTCAGAATCTACTTATTCCTATTAAGAAAATCTGTTTTTTATTATATTAAACCATTTTATACATAAGTAACCTCTATTTTTTTTCTTTTGTAAGTGAAATCAATGAAGATAAAAAACGAAATCTTACTTATATAATAGTAACATATAGTGATATTTATTCTTATGCTAACAAAAATTTGAGTGCCATTTAGAAAGTATTTTTATTTGAAAAATTAAGTACTTACAATGTTTTGAATTTGAATATGCATTTACAGAGAAGTTTACAAACGTTCAAGTTTTAAACATTGCTACATTTTATAAATTAATATATATTTGTAAGAATATTATGTTTTAATATAATCATCATGCCTATTACTAGTTTCAAATGGCAAAAAATGGACTACTTTTCGTAAAAATTTAAATTGGAATGTTGTAAATGACATTGATTATGCAAAAAACATGTGCTTACATATCATTTTACAATATATTTAAAAATGTGTAACCGCACATATATAATACTATGTAACAATAAACCTTAAAAACAAGATTAGTTATCATAATTTTTCTTCCTAAAAATTTACAATAGATTTAAAAAAATTCAGAATTAAAAAATAAATCACAATATTTGATAAAATATTATGCATATTTACCTAAATACTCAATAATCATTGGACATTTTGTAATCTTTTTTGTTTATGATAAAAATAACATAAGTTACACTAAAGTAAGACTAGAAAATACATTATCGGATCAAAGTTTGAATATAGTGTGAAAAAATGTACACACACACATTTTTACCCTAATTGTGAGATAATTTCATTGGATGGATGTGCAGAAAAAATTGAAGGCACATCTGCATAAAGCTTGAAAAAGAAAACATTCATCAAAATTGAAGTAATTTCTATTTAAAGTAGTTTCTTACTTTAATTATGCTCTATATTGCAACTGGAGGTATATCATTTTTTACTAAAACCCAATCTTCTTCCTCAATTGTAGTTGATATCATAAACTCATTTGGTACAACTGGAAATAAATATTTTCTATTTATATTGCAAAAGTGTAATCATATATTGGGAACTAATTTTATTATACTTACTATGGAATTCAACTTCTAATTCATGTTTATCCATACCTGTTGAATGTGACATTTTCCTCCCATCAACATAACTACTTTTTTGTAAAGGTTCATTTAATTTATCTTGTAAGAGCTTTTTTCTACATTCACCTAAATCTTCTAACTTCCTTAATTCCGTACGGTAACTGACATCTTCATCTCCAGATTCCGTTTCTGTATGGTCACTATGATCATTATATTCATTTTGCTCATTTTTTTCTTCTGTGAAAGAACTATTGGAATGTACTGTACAACCCATATACGTAATTGTATCAATAGATTGGGATATATTTGAATTAGTAGTACTAATTTGACTGCTCGTCATATACTTTGACAAATCAAAATCCAAAACATCAGCCAAAAGTTTTTCTTTATTTTCTACATCACGTTGGATTGATTCAAGATTTCTTTCAGCTTTTAATATAAAATCATCATCGACACTTAGTGTTAATAAAGAAGAATGCATCGTCTTAGCATCATTGGCATTTATTTTGTCCTTATTGAAAGCGGATAAATCAAAATTAATGTCAGATAATGATGAACAATTTCCATTTCCATTTAGTAGTCTATTGCGTGATTTTTTAATTTTCCTTTCTGGAGTAAATACAACATCTTCAAATTCTTGTTGACTAATTTTTTCGAATATTTGCCTTCTATCGTTATGTTTTTCATTTTGTTCGCTACTTTTTCTTTTAGAAATATCATTATGTTCTGTTATTTTGCTACTGTCTGTTATTAATGAAGAATTTAAATTATCTGGCATCACTTCTACAGCTTCTTCCGCATTTGTAATTGATGTTACATCAGTGCCAATAGTAACAATTGGTACAATTCTAAAAAGTGATATATACTTTTAAACAGTTTATATATTATTTATTAATAAGAAATAAACTGGGATACTTTACCCTACAGATTGAATAATATTACTTGGATTGATTTTGTGAAAAGGAATAGCTGGCACTATTGTACTTTCCATTAATTTTGAAGTTAATTCTAATATACCATTGGTAACTGGTTTACTAATTTCAGCAAATGACAATAATGGATCTGATGCACTTTTTGCTTCTACAAATAAAATCGGTTTTAAAAATTCAAATAAGATATTAGAGAAGTATTTAATAAAAATATCTACCTGATGAGAACATGTTAGTTTCAGGATAATATGCAATACGTATTATGTTCCTTTCCCCTTCCAATATGAATATTTCATCTTTAGTACAAGCAACACTAGTAACACGACGTAAATCTGTTACAATGGATGTTATAGCAATAGTCTGTGGATTTACCACATATATAATATCATCGCTGTATGTTATTAGTAAGTCATCACAAAAAGGTAAAATAACACCGAATGTAGGTTCCCCACGATTCTTTTTACAACTTTCTGGTGCTGGATTTAAAAGTTCCACTTCTGTATGCCCAGATCGAACAGCATCCTTAAAAATGAGTGTTTTTAACACAGTCCCTGTTTTATCAGCTTGCCATAAACGTAATCCAGGTCTACTAGCATATATTACTAAGTCTTGTACATAATTTTGTCTACAACCAAATACAGCACCTAATCTTCCCAATCTAAAATATATGTTCATTGTTATGTTTTCATTTATAACATTACTGTTTATTAAAAATTGGATGTTAATTCAATTAAATACTAACGTTTTACGTTCTTTCTGACCAACTTGTGTTACCTTTCCATTCTCATTTCTATTTACCAGTATCGTACGTAATGTTGTAGAAACTAACAATAAACCTTGTTGATAACTTAATTGCACTACTGCATACTTCTCATTTAACAATTCTGATGATTTTGACAGATGCTATAGGAATATTTATAAAAAAAGACATAAAAATTTTTGGATAATGAAACTATGCTGTTATTTAATTTGCATTACGTACCATATAAAAATCAATTTCAGTAAGTACAACTAAACCATCTTGATCTCCGCTAAATAATTTCATACCATTCTTAGACCACTCAACTGTAGTTACTGCGCTATTATGTAAACCACTTATGCTATACCTTTCAACCTGTTTTTTCTGTTTTGGTTTTAAACTATCTGGTAATGAATCTGGTGGATTTTTAGGTATTTGAAATACAGTTACTACACCATGTTCATTACCAGCAGCAACCATATAGTCTACTGTTGATATCACTTGAATACATGTAATTTTTGAGTTGACATTCTGAAAAAATGAATAGCACCTTATGGGTAAATATAAAATCGTCATAAATTAAATATATATTATGTATGATACCTCACATCGAAGTCTTTGCAAGTCTTGTTTTTCTCTGTCAAACCAATATACTAAACCATAGTTAGTACCAATGGCTATAAATTCAGGCACTGCATCAATACAGGTAAAATTAATGTTGTGTGTAAAAAGCCCAGTTTGAATTTTCGCAGGTATTTGTTGAAGAAGCATAGCAAGAGGTGCCCATTCTCGTAAAGTACCACCATCTTCACACATAGGTGATGTCATTGTAAGTGCTATATCCATAAAATTATATTATAATTCATATCATTAACCATACATTTAATAAATGAATAGCGACATAAGTAATAACAAATTAATGAAATAAGAATGACGTAAATAATTCGTACATAAACTAAAATGCTCTTTTCTTGTATGACATTTTATATTATGTACGTAAATTATCAATGATAAACTATATTACAGTATTGTTAGTCTAAAAGTAACATATACGAAATCAGTATTTTATCATGTCATAATAAATTTATTACGTGATATATAAAATTACCTTCTTATAGAATTAATGTGATTCGCAGAAAATATCAAAGTAATTAAATCACATTTCTTTTATCATACCGCACGAGATAATAATACTTTACTGAACATTTTTATATTTCATTTAATATTTCATGGTTCGGCAAATCCTGTCAAGATTGCAGTGCACGCCTTCAAGTAAGTACCATAAACCACGTCACGTATAGAATAGAATACCATATATATGACTATGACTATAATGAAGCTTGTATTTTCTAGATTTATCTTAACGATCCATATTATCAAATAGAAATATGTACATAAAATTGATTTAATATAATTATAGTATAAAAGCAAATATATAGTATAAATATAGGATAGTGATATTTATATAGCACTATATATAATATGGTATTGATATATTCTAAAAATATTATCAAAGAATAACGTTTTTGAAATAAAAATGTAGTAATACATAATTCGCATATATATATACTGAAACGTTCTTTTAAACATTTCCTAAAATTTTAGCTCTATATGTAATGATATTGAACAAAAATTGACATACTTATAAGAAGTTGCGTATACTACATACATGCTTATTAAGTAAATACCACATAAATACTATAAAATCGCAGCACTCAGAATGTGTGGATTTTGTTATCATTCTTAATATCTATTTAGTATAAGGTGTACTCACTACTTTATAGAACAGGAAAAAAAACACATTGTAAATATTTCTCGAATTTTAATATGTATATTTAGAAAATAGTTTTTAGAAACAATAATTCAAAATTTAATTTGATTGATTATTACAAATGTGATATTGCTATAAGATACTCTGTAACTAAAAAATAAGTCTCCTACGTAGAAAAGCGATAAATCTGGAACATTTATCTTTTAATTAAGCATTTAAGGAACTAATATGTTGTATAAAGTCCTTATATGTATTTATTTACTATACTAATGTACAAAAAAAAAACGCTTTATGTTCCAACACCAAATTTCAAGGTCGGCAGATTAAAAAGTTGATAACATAATTTATTTTCGCATAACTAATAAATATCAAAGTTAAAAACATTGGATCTTTTTGTTTAATTTTTCTTGTAAATATATATAATATACACGAAAGAAGTTAATAATTTTCCTATACTTTCACGTCAAATTGTATAATGCAACATGCAAGAATAAGAACTGTTACATATTTATTACTTACAAAATTTTAATAACTAAAAATAGTGAATTTAATTATATAAATCCAGATATTATAATGATCAGTTGTATATTAAATTATTTGAGACACAAGCTTTTTACATTCCAATTCAGTATAAAGAATTATAGAAAATAATAGAAGCAAATTTTATTTCATATATAAAACGATGAATTGACTTATCATATACAAACGATATTACACTAATTACCTTTACTTTTATAACAAACCAAACAATTGACACAACATTAGGAAAATATGGGACTTACTAACGGGATTTCACGAGAAGTCATTATGAAATGAATTTAATTTAAACATTATACAGCCGATGACAAAAGTGTAATGCTTTCATTCTTACTGCCTGACTGGTTGTAAACTGTTATTCTTTTACAATTATCTTATAATTATAATAATAGTATAATATTAATATTATATCAGACAGATTCACACAACGTTCGCAGTATGAAAAGTGTTTTTTTTCTTTATATATTTTTTTTTTGTTCCTTTTACGTTCCTTTCTGCTAATGTTTACGCTCCCCAATGACTAATACATGTAGCACAAATACTTAGTAATCGTTTTCGTTTAAACGTGAAAAATGTGTAAAAACGTGAACGTTCGATGCGACGACGGTACAGAGCATTATTTTGGGGAAGGGATTTTGCGTACTGTTTTCCACTTGATTTCTCTCAATAATATTAATAATTTTGGATTTGCTGAAATACTCCTAATTCCTGTCAGTGGCTCGGAGCTTTTCTTCAACAGCTTCTTCAGAAGCCTCTGAAAGGTCTGTTGCCTGTATGTACTTTTGCACACCAACTAAGGATTTTTTCAAAGCATCAAAAGAACTGGAGTACAACATCTTCTTCTTAACTTTGGCCGTGTCAGGACACCACGACATCAAGAACAATTTTTGTTTCTTGGAAGCCTGAAAAATAATAAAATCCAATTGAACAATCTGTATTTTCGACTAATAATTTTCAATTTGTTACTATTTATGTATTAAAAATACTACCTCGGAAGTACCCTGACATTGATGAGTGTATTCAAAATCGAAGAGGCCATAGCGACATTCTCCGCTACCACATTTCTGCAAATCTTCAAGGAAGGCGTCGTAAGCTGCATCACGAGGTCCGATGACTTCAACATCAATTTGCTTTTCGTCCTTAATGTAAAAGATTACATATCGATGCTTTTTGTCTTTTTTAATCTCCTCGTACGTTGTCTTACAAACATCGGCCACTGTTACTCCAGATGCCTAAATAAACAAACAAACAAGAAACAATTATTAATATTTAACATTTCATTATTTGCTTTTTACAAAATATTTACATAACACATTTTCTTTTTTCGAAAATTGCGATTGATAATTAAAGTAATTGATTATTCACAGATAGAAAATTTGTCAAGAATTCTAAGTAACATATAATCTTCAATATAGTATAAACGAATCAGGTGTAATATGGAGTCACAAGGTTGCATACAAGAGACCGATAAAAAAGTTTGTTTATAAGACTGAATCATACTCGTTGAAATTGATATCGATGACAAGAAACTTGTAAGACTTTTTACGATTTATGACATGTATTTCTACTGTGTATATAACAATATGAAATTTCATTCGAATCTTGAATTTGTAAAATTCTTTCGTTTAAATATTCCAACGGTAATTGAAATACCCATAATTGGAAATTAATGGAAATTAATAATGCATTCGCTATGCGTTCCGTCGATTACAAGCTATCGTTGATTTATCATCCAACAACCTCCCACCCACCTCTACCACGTCATTCCATTAGATAAGTAATATTTTTTCTTTCGGCATTGGTGCGAACATAGATTACGAGCGTCGGACATCTTTCTGCATTTGTGATGTTATGACGAAGTGGTTGACTGACGATGAGATTGTGCCAGTATCGGTACTATCAGTATTACGCACGTCATGTTAGTCTGGCCGTTTAAGCTTATTCGCGGGCAAACGTAGGGGACGTACCGAAATAAAGTCTTCCCACGCACGAATTCGATGCTAAAAGAGATCCGACGTCCATTTCTAAAGTTATCCCTTGCTCTCGGGCACGTGCCACACGGTACGGAGGTCCGTCCGACAGCGTGTTTTTTCCACTCTGTGGAAATTTGTGAAATACGACCATGACATGACACCCGGATAGAGATTCTGACGAAGACAGCAGAATGGTGAAAAGAGGGAGGGAGAGCAGAAAGAGAGGTAACGTCACAGATGGGCGACATGCACAGAGTAAAAAGTTCGAAGTGGAATAGTTATTTTTGAAATAAGCCTTTCGTCTAGGATCAACGCTTTCAATTCGATAGTCTATCCGTAAATGTGAAAAAATCCTTGGTTATCTTGCAATGAATGCAGGGACTCGTAACAAAACAAACAATTTCACGGGTATAAACAAGAAATTGCAAGATCGCTAAAATTAGTCGGGTAAAACGTAATTCGATATTTGAAGATAAAACAGACACTTTGCCAGATCAACTATATAGTTTCTACGTACCTGCTAAAACGTTGTTATTCACTAAAATAAATAATCTTGACTATGCGGAATGACGATTCGACTAAATTTGTTTCATATTATTATTTATAACGATTACTATACACGCGGAAGCCTTTAGTAATCAAATAGAAATAAAAATATATATAAGAAATAATGTAAGATTAATTCGTATTTTCCGATTGGTGACTACGTTTCATTGTAAATACATCCTTTACGAATGGTCAAAGCTTTTGTTTATTTCGGCATAATGAAGGTAAGGGTCGAATGGGGTGCAAAAGGGTTCGACGAAAAGTGTAACGTGGTTGGAGGATAGCCAGTGGATGGAGGATGCAATTCCTCGGTCGATATTCTGGCACGACAGGGGATGCCGGTTAGGGTCAGACTTGGCTCCCTCTAGGGCGTTGTTGTAAACGTCTCTTGTGTGTGGCACAAGGTCAAACGGAAGATGATTCACCGATGAGGAGCGACATGGTCGATTGTTTAACTGACGAGTATACTAATCGTTTACACGTACAACTTTATATTATTTAATGATTTAACGGTACTAAAAGGACAGTTCAATACTTATTACAAAAAGGTAAGATATCATTCGAAGATGTGTAAATTGCATAGAATCTGTCGACAAATCTGGTTCGTTTACATGTTTAAATTCAGCCATCTTCACTCGCTTTAGATTCTAATTACCCCAATTCCCTTGATTTCTAATGGTAGGCGTTTTCTTCACGAGGATCTCAAATGCATGATGAAAAGTGCAATGAAATAAATTAATTAAAGAAGATTAATAGCTACATTTTAAATGATAATACGAAAGAGAAAAGGTTAGACGATTATGAATAAGGAATACCGAGTAAAATTAATCATCGCATTGCTAAGGATAATCAGCTTATTCATCACGTTTACGAAGGCGTCAGTGAACTTTGAGAGTCACTGGCCTGCAAGAACCGACCTCCTTACGGGCTCATTGAATTTTTCCCTCTCTACCAGAACTCTTGTAGTTCACTGTCATCCTCGAAGTAAAAGAGTGGGAGAGGGTTAGTTTCGCAAGGAAACTCAGCTCTTCATTACCAAGGATACAGCGTCTATCGGTAGCTAGCATAAATATTTAAAATGTATTCGGAGAACGGTAGTTACTACTTGTGCCAGTTTCACATGGTTAATTTTCTGTCGCCAATTTGCCGGAAACGGAACGCGACTACTTAATGAATTCTTCCGGAACTTCGATAGATGCATCGCACACATGACTAATCGTTCTATAAACATGAATCTTTAATTGCTAAAGAAAGCTTGAAGATATTTGAAAAAAACACTGACAGTTTTATTAACTGCGACTTTCACAACAGCTTTCATATATGGAATATAATTGCAATTAATAAATAATACTTTATTTGGATGAAAATGCCAAAATGAAACTATTCTAGAATACGAGAAGCTTATCTTCATATAAGTCATAGATTGCACATTTCGTTCCTGTGTTTAATCCACGCTCGTAGAAACACGAAATTTATATTGCATACAATTTTTATGGGAATGTCCTTTTTTGTAAACGTGTAGTAACAAAGTACAATATACAAAATGGGATAATGTGAATTTAAAATTAAAAAGTTGAAATATATACACCGATGCAAGTGAGAATAGACGGTTGCTGATCGATGATAGAGTTCAATATTTCGACATCACACGAGAAAATTGGTACAAATTTTCAATCTGGCATAACCTATTCGTTATATAAATTTTTGGCAATTACGACAAAATTCAAGAAATGTTTGAACTAAGGACAAAATTACATGCCGATAACAATACTTAAATATATTTTATAGCGTTCAATAAAATCGATGTCAAATATACGGGAACAGGAAGGAACAAGTCCTTGTACGCTCGACACTATTAAAATTAAGCAAAAAAATTGTTCTTTTTACGCTATTATTATATTTTGTTTTGGTCGTAGAAATTATAATAGTCTAAAATATTCTATCAGTTTACATCAAACTGAAGCATGTGATAAAAAAAATAAGACTAGTCATCAAAAATGTTACATTAGCGGGAAAACATGTTTCTACTACAGGAGCAAACAATTCTTCGTTTCTTGTAATTAAACACAACTGAAAAAGAATTCACCGAGACGATTGCCATGCGACAAACGTTACAACACAACCGCGAGCTTTTACTCATCAATGATATACGATCATTTTTCCGTCACCGATCACAGTTGGTCTTCGAGTGTTTGACTATCGTATCGTGAAACTGGAAATGAATCATCCGTTTCCTGGAAGTAAGGAATCGCGATTGGCACAAAAATGCACCTACGTGAGAGATTTTAATTATGTTTGGTTTGTTGTTAGAGATATGAAAATCAATGGCACAAACGATTTCGATCAAATAATTGAGACTAAATGATATCGGTTGATTGGTATGGCCAAAAGAAGAAAGCAGTTGTTCTCGCGGCGTATTGCCGGGACAGAAATGGCGACCGGCGCGTCTGCTTCGGCCATAACCACAAAGTAAGCCATGTACCGGTTTCCGAAGGATTGCTGACATTTTTTGGAAGTTGGATACATGCACAGTATGATATTTACCATTTCGTGATGTAGTAGCCGGGGAGAAGAATCACGTAAACAAGCACTTTTAACCTACACTTTCACGAGAGCCTCGGTCTGGTGGAACTGGATAGGCGCAGTGTCCAGTCGCGGGGGTCGCGGCTCACGAACGAACGGGAAGGGAGGCTCCTCTCTTAGCTAGCTTTCTGCGAATCCTGTATCCCTACGCCTGCGCGCGCGCACTCTGATTAACTTTGTCTTGATTGGCCGATCACTGGTTAACAAAAATTCATAATTGATTAGACCGATATCTTTTTTACGAAAATTGATTGACAAATCATATATTTCGAGCAGTCTATCCTTTTCCATAGTAAATCAACGAATTAAATACATACAAGCGTATACTTCGTTTTGGAACCGGTAGGATTGTTCCAGTGCGCAAGCGTTGAGTGATGCGGTCATGCCGGTCGTTTATATAGCATCCCATTTTGTCTAGAATACGATTTTTTCTCGGACTATCTTATGGATAAGAACAATTGATAAGTTCTTTGGTGTCGTAGAACAAATACACAGACCATCTAAGGACAAATAATAGGTAATCTGTGAAAAATAATCATCGATGTGACCTGCCGGTCATACCAACCAATCATAGTATGGGACGTGGGGAAATTACCTTATATGGGCAGCGGCATGCAAGCGATCGCATATAGACGTCGCGCGTCGTTCTGTGCGCATGCCGCTTGCTTTGCGTGCGCACAACGCGCAATGTAATTGACAGTTTCAAAACACTCCGAACCGTACAACATATCAATTTGACGATAACCTCGAGTAACTATCGATAAAAATTAAATCATCGACATAATGAATTTTTTTATGAAAAATATTACTAAAATAAGAAAAATATATTAAGAAAAATATATTGTCTCTCTTAAATTAAGTAAACCAGATTTGATAAGGGTGTTACAAGTAATGTATATGGCAGATATATTAATGTAATGTTATATTTATGTTTAAAAAACGACATTATGATTATTTGAAGCATAGAAATTAGTAAATTATAATATTGATATAAATATACTTTTCTTAGATAGTATGTATGTCTTGATACGCCAAAAATACACTTAAATACTATATGAAGTATCTGGTTGAAGAAATATAAGTAGCTTTATACATATACGTGTATGTTATTGCAATATTGTTACTAATCATACAGTTTAAAAGCATATAAAATACATTTAAGGATTGTTTTTGATATAATTAAAAAATTTTAAATTATTATAATTTATAATACATAATATAATTAAAATAATACACAAGATTATGCTATATAAACATAACAAATTATAAATAAAGAAATACTGAAGCAGTCCATATTGAACTAAACATTTTATATAGGGATAATTGAAATATATCTTAATCTAGTCTAGTCATTAATCGTATATAAAAATTTAATTTATAACTTATTTTGTTTAATATAAAAACTGAGTATTTTTTTATGAACATAGTATCTCAGTCTAATTCTTAATATATTTTTGGATAAGCAAATATAAGTTTTTAAAATTTGTTCTATTTGACACACAATTCAAGTAAGTTGTGATTATTTCTAAAAATGTAAATTGTATGATTTTCCTTACATAAATAAAAATGTGAATCTTTCTAAAATTTTTTAATAGTACTGTTTAGGTACATATATGTACAATTTTGGCAGACTTGAATAAAAGCAAACATGTTCTGTTTGAATAGTAGGGTAATGATTCTAATTAATACTTGATATTCATATATGTTATAGTTTACCAGGTTATATAACCATTTTTGAATTTGATAAATTATGTTAAATAATTTTTGACATCTTGTATAAATAAAATTTTGTATAGTAACATTTATTTTGAAATAAATACATGAAATATAAAAATTTCTTTCTTAAAATTAGTTTTCTTTCAATTAATCTATTTCCTTAATTAATAGTACATAATTACAAAAAAATGAATATTTTTTAACATAAAGTACCAAATTTTTATTTATTCAAGATATCAACTTTATGATTATGTCTAACGAGCAATATTATGGACAGAAGGTGCAGAAAGATACCTAATCATTCTAGTATCAATAAAAATCATATTATACGATAATACATATGTTATATATCTATTAAATTTAATAGATTAAAGTTAACAATAATCAGATTAACTAGACATAAGAAAAGTATACATCTAAAAATATTCTTTTATCGTTATTTCATACAAATATATATATGTTTATATATAAATATATATTTGTACGAAATATTTATATATATATATAAGAATTTAGCAATTTAAATTATTTGAATTGTTTAGAGAATATTTACAAATTTTTGTAATAAACCATATTTTGAAGCTTGTGTAGCCAAATTAGATTGGCAGTGTTTGCAGTTGCAGTATTAGAACACTGCAGAGAATAAAAAAATATTTATACGTATGATAGTCTTCATAATGTTCTCATATAAAGCAATTAATCATCATAAACATAATTAGAAACCAATTCAAATTCGTATAAATTTTTGTATTTCTTTTATCGCCAGGTGGCCGCTTATTAATGTTTATTTTAACATACAGAACACAGGAAAATGTCACATATTAATATACGCAAATCATGATTAATATATTTATGATCCATAGCGATTTTTGTTATTGAAATTATCTATTCAATATTTATATTAGAAAATTTTTAATTTTCGATATCGAATTTATTTCCTCTCTAAAAGTGAACGAGTCAATTTACTTTCGTTAAAAGGTAAAAAATGGTATATTATTGAGAGAGGAAAACAAATGCAATTATGAGGTCCTTAAATGATTCAAATCGTAATACTTTTTTTTTAAGTACTCATTAATAATGTTTAAAAAAAAAAAAAAAACAAAATGTTTTAACGAACAGTGAATGATATGCATTCTTCCGTAAAGAATACAATAATTATGTCTTTCTAAATAGAATAATATGGTAGAAACCACCTATATTCTTTCTATAAAAAAGGAATCATTATTTATAACAAAAAAATAATGTTATACGAGAACTATACATAAGCTAGTTTCTCAGTCAACTGTTACAAAACTTCGTCCTTGTTTTCAGAATTAATCAGATCATCAAGGACTCATTTTTTTTACTTCTAAAGCTAATAAAACGTTAGATTAGTCCTCGTTTTTTCTTATAATCTTCCAAATTTAAAGATCGTCGAGGTCCAGTATCTTTGATATTATTAATAGGTTTCGGCAATACGCTAACAGGATTATCTAAAAAAAAAAAGCAGAGGTAATACATATTTATATTTTACACTAAAACTAGCTTAAATTTTTACTCACAAAAAGACATAAAATGATTTTTTTGTAGGACTTACTTGGAATTGGTACTTCTAAGTCTATTGTGATATCAAAGTCGTGAGCATTGAATAAATCTTCAGTACTTTGTTTCTTCTTCGTTTCTTGACTATTTTCTTTTTCGCTAGATACTGCTACTACCTCAGTTTGTTGAGGACTTGATTTATCATTTACTAGCGCGTTAGACGATATTTCTTCATCTTCTGGTTTGAAAACCATTCTTGGTTTTGTACTTCTCCTAGTGAATGGATCATCAACTCTTTTACCTTTATTGGCTTTAATTTCTTCCTATTATATAAAAAATACATAATAGATTAATAAAATTATTTTACTTTAATAATTTTATATTCTACTGTCTGTGTTATTAATTTACCATGATTGCTTTTTCAGCTTCTTCAACATTCTTTTTTCGGTTACGATCATTAATGTAAGATATGCTAGATATTGTTGCAGTGCGCATCTTATCAAGTTCTGAAGCACGTTCTTCAAGTTCACTCAATTCTTGGTTAAGCCGACTGGCAGTTTCGTCATCTCCTCTACAATTAGCTGCATCTCTTTCACGCATAAGTTGCGCTTTCTTCATTGCATAGTTATGCGGAGTTTGTTTAAATCTTTCCTTTTCCCGTACTATTTTTTCTATATCTTCTTCTTTGAATTCGTATACTAAAGCTTCTTTAATGTCTTTTAATTTTTGTTCAACTTCTTCAAAAGTTGGCATTGATATTCCTTGCAAAGCACAAGTTTCTTTCCATTTGAAAAATTCAGATTCAGTAAACTCTTGGTTCGACACAAACTCTAATCTAAACACCCGTTCTTGAGCTCCATGTCTTAATTTCAATCCTTTATTTGTTCTAGTTCCACCAAGTTGATAGATTTTTCCTGTTTCACAAACACCACTAATTTCAGCTACCCTATATACTGGTTTTCCATTATTGTTTCCAATGCCAATTCTAACAAAACAACCTTGTACCACTCTATCAAAGAAAGGTAGATGCACAAATCTTTCCATTTTATGACGAGATAATCTAATTTTGTTGAGATCTTCCTTGGTACTGACATATATTGGTTTCTTCGGTTTAGCTTTATTACTGGTAATAGATCTGTAAAGTGATACATTTGATTATTAATATCATTAACTTCCAACTAATGCTGTTAAAAAAAGGATTTAGTGACACTAACTTTTTATCAATATCAGAATCAGTATCTCTACTGTCACTTGAAGATGATCTGCGATGAGATGATGGTTTAGTACTTTCTTCTTCTTCACCACTATCTGATGAACCACTATCATCAGAATAAATATCAGATGCTTTAAGTTTTGTTTTGTTTGCTCCTCCTTTATGGTCATCTTCTAATTCTTCTTCTTCAATATCCTTTGATTGTTGTTGCTGCTGTTCTATCCTTTGTTTTTCTTTCTCCTCTAAGTAAGAAAAGAGAAATAAAATATATCCAAGTTTAATAAACAATAACTTTTTATTTAATATTTTACCTCTTTCTTTTTTCTCTTCTCGTCTTGCTTTTAGAAGAGACATTGCATGGAACTTTTTATCTTGTTTTTCTTCTATTGTCTTTTTACGATCTTTGCTTCGTTCTTTAGGATCTGGGGCTCTATCAACTTTCTTTTCCTCTGCATTCTTTTCTTTCTTCCTTGATTCCTTTTGTTTCTTTAATTCTTGTTTTTTAGCCATTCTCAACTTTTTTTCAATCTCAAATCTTGTTTTCATGATTTCACGTTGTTCAATACGTTTAAAAATTTCTTGTTCACGTTCTTTTTCTGTCATTTGGGCAAGTCTTGCTTGATCCTCAGCATCTCCCATTAATTTATCGTCATAACCATCGTTAAATTCTTCTTGGCTAGAGTCAGAAACACTGGCATCTGAATCTGAAACCTCGCCTGAAAATATAAAGTTATTCTATAATGTTATAAAATTATTTTATAATTTTATAAAATATTAATATTGGTGTTGATTTCAGCTAATTACCTTCTTCTGGTTCAGAGACCTTTTCAGGCTCTATTTCACTAGCACTTTCTTCACTACTAGACTTTGTCATCTTACGTTTATTTCTTTTAGTCGGCACTTTCTTCTTTTTATTTTTACCAGTTTTTGTACCCCAATCATCATCTGAATCTGATGTGTCTGAATCATGTTTATTATCTTTTCTAGTAGTGCTAGTTTCTTCATTAGACTGAGAATCATCTTGGGTTTTGCCTTTCTTTTTTTTGGCGAGAGATAATAAGTCCTGATTCAAAACACACACATATGTATATAAATATATATATATATAAGTTCAAAATTAGAATTCAATTGTTTTTAATAAAGAGAATAATTTGTTAAATATATGACATACAGAATATTTATGATTACTATAAAGACTAGAATATATATACATTCTTTCCTATTTAAGCTTAAAATAGTGTAAATTTTTATAAATTAAAAATGAACTATTAGACTGACTAACAGGTTATGTAAAGTAAATTTCGTTTGTGTATTCTCTTTATAATATGTTTCAAAGATACAAAAGGTATTTTAAGACGGTATATACTACTATTAAACTTGATTTGATCAATTTTCGATATGTTAGAAGTTAACTATATGTGTAAAACAGACACAATACAGTATGAGATTTTTATGTAAGGTTATATCATTTACATTATCCAAATCCGAGCCACTTTCTGATGCACTGCCACTACTATCAGAATCTATAAGAGCCTGATTCTTCCGTTTTGGCATTATCACGAAAATATGCAACTGGAGATCGTGAAAATTGCACGCCCTCCTAACAAGGATAAATCTAACGTCATGCAAGATACAATAAACTAGGAAGACCGCGTAGAACTAAAGACGTTAAACATTAACATTGATATAGTAGCGTTTAGTGTATAGCAAACAGCACGCCATTCGTTTCATCAACCTAGTTTTATACCGAACCAATAATATCATACCATATCGTATGCAATTACTATACATTATTTATTTATACACAAAAATAAATTATCGCTAATATTTCTCTTATATAATTAAGGATAATATAAATCTCTGTAATTATTTCAGAGATGAGATAATTTTCTTATATAGCCAATTGGAAATTTGAACGGGGTTGTTACCCTTCGAGTACTAAATCACATTGTTCATGCTCGCGTAATTATACCTTAAACGTTTAAAATAAGTTAAAACTTCCAAATAATTAAATCTTAATAAATTAATCAGTTTTAAATAATTTAAAAAAATGTTATGAATAAATATAATTTTTATTTAATTAATTAATTAATTAATTAATTATTTTACGTTGCTTACAGTTCATACGTAGCGCGCTAAAATTTCCACTACGAGAAGTCACATAATAGTTTCATTCTAGTAACATTTCCTTTCATACATTGGTAATTATGAATGTTGACACTTTTTGCCGTCAATGGCGTATAATAGATGCACCTGTGTCGATGTGTCAGAGAAATTTTATACTATATTGGATTTTATATGACGTTACAGTCAAGCAGTGAGATGTAATTATAGGAGTGGCATTTATAAATTAATTGTAATAGATAGTAGTGCCGTAGAGAACGTGACGATTCTAATTACGGATGTTTAAAATTGGAATGTTCAATGGCTGTGAATATGGAAGTAGAAAAGAACACATCCAAAGAGGTTGACACTCAACTTTCGGCAAACAATTCAATGGAATTTAATGACGATATTCAAAAAGACAACGAAAATATTAAAGATGTCGAAGATTCATTGTCTTCCCTTAAAAATATAACGATTGATAGCGAGAAACGTGACGATACTATTATATACGCACAACTTGAAAATTCTCAAATTTACGCAAAAAATTTAGAAGATAACCTAGTGTCCACAAATGAAGAGGAAGAAGAAAAAAGCGATGAAGATAAAGAAAAAGAATTGTTACAAGATGAGAAGGTTCTAAAAAATGATTGTAAGACTGAACAAGTAGAAGCAACATCAGAGAACTCTACTGATGGTTATGTATCTCAAGCTCCATTAGCTTTCACAATTGATTTTGGCAATAAGGAAATCGATACAACTAAATATCAAAATTTATTTGAAAGATATAATGCTAGACATAAAAGAAATTTGTCTACATCTAAGGTAAGTATATTCTGTACAAGAACATATAAAAAATTAAAATATCTTAAAATATGCATAAAGTAAATTAAATTTTTAGGTAGAAATAAATACAAAAAAGCTTGGCACTTTAGTTTCTACAAACTTAATGCAAAAACAAAAAGTTTCTAGTACACATTCTGAAGGCTATTTCAGTAGTGAGGATGATACAAAGCGAAAAACAGATCAGTTATCAGAGAAACTGAAACAATTAGGTAATTTCAATATGTTAAAGTTATACCTAAATGTTGAAAGATTAAATTTGTAGCAAGTTTTATAAATTTTATCTTCGAAAAATATGTTTTTTAATATAATATATGATAATAATTATGAAAATGAATAATTAACTTTCTTTACAAATATAATGTATGGGAGTATAATTAATTATTAGCATAATTTAATTATTTTGTATAATATAATCATGTATTTATTATATAATGTCTGAAGTGT
This sequence comes from Bombus confusus, assembly GCA_014737475.1. Classification (NCBI taxonomy): domain Eukaryota; kingdom Metazoa; phylum Arthropoda; class Insecta; order Hymenoptera; family Apidae; genus Bombus; species Bombus confusus. Next base: position 4,646,733 of record JACXIV010000035.1, read on the forward strand.
TTAAATTTTTATCATGATTAGAAAACAATTCCTTTTGAATAGCAAACTGAATATAATGGAAGACTATATTTGTAATGTATGAGTCATGATGAAGTCATCTTTACTATGCTTTTTAATATTCTTCTCAAGTACTTTCGATATGTTCACAGTATATAGGCTGGCAACATTAATGATTATAATATCACATATGATATTAAAACGTTATATTATACTAGATTAAAAGATTTTAGTTGTCTATAATTTTAACATTGTTTTTTATATTTTTACTGTTTCGCAGTTGTAGTTTATTATGTTTTATATTTTTGTAATTATACATTTGTAATTATAACATGTTTTATAGTTTTATATTTTTTGTAATTATAACACCGTATTTTTAGGTTCAAAATCATTTTTAAAACCATCACATGCTTTAAAAAAGTCTGAATCTAATGTAAAAGTATCTAATTTTCAAAATAAACAAGATACAATGAGTAAATCTTTTGAACAGTCAAAACAACCTAAACTTCCTTATAAAAATCTCTCACTGGAACTTGGTTATACAGAGAAAACAAATGCAGCATCATATTGGGTACCACAAAAGTCTGCTACTATAAATGATTTAAGTAGAATTCAAGTGAACAATTATGATGATGATGCTGAAAAATTATATACAAAGAATATTGATCAAGATGATGAATATGAACATTCATCTGACAATGTATCTGAGAAAGTGTCTAACATAAATTATGTTAGAAATAAAACCATAAGCGTTAAAGGATCCAATTTATCTAGTGTCAGCTATACAATGGAAGTAAATCCAGATGATCTAGCTGAAACAGATATAGATGTTTTCAATGTTAGTAATGTTGATGGAGGATCAGATGAAGCAGTTAGTGAAGCAGGAACATATACAATTCATAAAGATTATACAGACGAGGAAAAAGCAAGAATGGATATTGATAAGATATTTAGTGTTGGCGTTTTAACTGAAGAAGACAACAATGAAGCATGTATTCATAGTTTTAAAGTATGTCAATTATACATTGTTTATTATAAATATGATAATTGTTCTTTGATAGTATATAAAATATTTTTTATTTCAAAGATGAGTATTTCAAGAGATAATAACACGTGGATATCTGAATGGGCCACTCAAGTAGCAGAACATAATTCGCTACCACCAGCAATTGGTGGACCAACCGGTCGTACTCCTCCACTAAGTCCTTCCAAAATACCATCTCCTATTCATAGCAGATCGCAACGACTCGCTCGTAGCCGCAATGTATAAAATATTCATTAATTGTATTAATATTTAGACTGTACATGTGATGTACATACAAACGTATGTAATTATAAATATTTTTAGGAACAAAGTGACAGTAGTTTAGATGCAGAATCATATTTACGAATAAAAGAAAGAATTGGTTTAATTTCAAATCAACATATACTTATTGATTCTGGTGGAGAATCAGATGATGATACCAGTAACAGTTATAATACACCTCCACAAAGTTCACAAAGAACACCAGTACATGGAGTTTTGGCCAGAAGAGGAAGTTTATCTGAATCTCTTTTTAGAAGAATTAATACCAACGAAAGTAGGAGAAGTATCCGCAAATATATAAGTTCAAGTAAATCAAAGACTGAAGATACAAATGCTGAATTAAATAGTCCGTCCAAAGAGTTTACTTCCCTTCATTTAGGAAGACGAAGTAGTTCCTTGGACAGGTAAGAAATAAAGAAATCATTTATATGTAAAAAATGTAATTTAAATAATTCTTGTAACTTGATCTTTTGTAATACAGGAGGGATTATACATCTAATACAACAGACAGTAATACGTCCAAAAGAAGTAGTACGAAATATTATCAAGATGATGAAATTAAATACTCAAATAATACAATTTTAAATCGCCTAAGACCGTCTACACCAAAATTAACAAACAGTCCAATTGTAACTCGCAAAACAGTCACTCAAATTGTAAACTCTCCAGTATTGGAAAGAACCAAACATTTGACAAAATCTTCTCCACAAGCCAAAAATATTGGATATTTTACATGTGTCGAAAATAGGTATGCATAAAAATTCATTTATATATTTATATATTAATATATATTAATTATATTATTTTTATATTTTTAGTCCATATATGTTAAGAAAATCAAATAGTACTGCAAATTATCATGAAGGAAATGTTGGTTTTAGTACAACAGATAGTTTTCTCCAAAATAGTCCAAATCTTAAACGTAATTTAAATATCCAAAGATCATGTAGCAATGCAAATATTAGAAATATAAAATCACAAAGCCAGTCATCCCGTCGCAGTAGCTTTAATAGTAGTGATATTGACAGAGCATCTTTAGCAGGAAGATATCTTGCTGCTTCTGACAGTAGCAGTGAAACTGGCGAACAGCAAGCAAAATCTTCATTAGGTTCAGTTTCTTCTGGAACTAAATTAAATCGAGCTTTTAGTATAAGAAGAGCAAGGTATTTAAGAAATATATGCAATATAATGAAAATAATAAATTTAACATTGATATAATGTATTTATTATTACACTGTGCAATGTATAGATTAAGTTGTGAATCTGATACAACTCCAAATACAACTCCTGAAGAAAGACGTAGACGAGCACAAAATGAAGTGAAACCAACACCTATAAATAAACAGCAAAATTATCATCGAAGTCGTACAAGTAATGTGAATGCACACAATAAAGAATCTGTAAAGAAATCAGAACCTATAAAACCAAGAGCTGCGTCGATATCAAGAACAGATAGTACAAGACTTAGTATGAGAGCACCAAAATCATCTCAGGTAAGTGTTTGAGATTTGTCAATGTTTTACTTTTCGCATGCTATATCTTAATTCTTCTAAATTTTTAAAAATTATTGAAGTTAGATGTAATTAGTAGTAACTTAAAGTATTTTATAGCATGCCCCTACTACACAACGACCTATACAAAAAGCAAGTAAAGATCAAAAGAAATCTGGTAGAAGTAATTCAACATTGACATCAAAGGAAGTAGAATTCCAAAATTGGAAAAGAAGAAAAAGCTATGATCCAATGAAAGCAGCTGCTGAAGGTAGAAAAAAATTAATAGACAATTCAAAGAAACATCACAGTACAGAAGATAGTTCGGGAAAGTACGTATATATTGAAGATATAATATCGTAAATATTTACAGAATGTAATTCTGTTCTATTCTCATTTGTCCAATATATTTTTAGTCATGACAATTCTGTATTACGATCAGCAAGTTTTCATGGGACAGGTGGTGCTCTTTCATTAGCTAATGAATGGTCTGACAACGAATTAAGCATTGCTCAGAATGACAATCAAGTACCTCCACCATGCAGTCCACAATTGGTAAATATATATAAACATATTTTTTTTTTTTTTACGAAATTTTGTAAATAGTAACTAAATTTTTTATACACAGGAAAGTGATAGTGATGTAGAAACATCATATTATTTACAAACAACACAAAATGTAATGTCAGCTATGTCTGCTCGTATTACAGTCTGCCATTCACCTTTAGTAGACTCAGATAATGATAGCGATGAAGATACTAGTCATAGTTTACATAAAAGTATATCAAAAACATTACATCAACCTAGTGACACAGAGAGCAGCGACGATCGTCATCCGAATGCACAAAGTGCTATTTCAAACACTAAATATAATCGAGCATTTAGGTAAAAATTTATAAATAAGACTCATGGATATTATCATTACACATTTTAAAAATTTCTTTACAGTTTACGCAGAGCAAGATTAGACCTGCAACCAACAAAGCTACCAGGAAATATAAATAAAAATAAACCAGTTACTCCAGATACTCGAAAATCTGAATCTGTTTCAAACATCAGTAGGACTGATTCTGGACGTTTTAGTACAAGATCAAATAGGACTACGAATACTGTATGTATCTCTTACATAAAACATGTACGTATGTATTGTATGTAATCTTTACATAGTTTTGAGTATTTTTTTATCACAGGGATCCAAGATAAAACCAAAAGAAACAAAAAAGCCTGCCATGCCAAATGCAAGAGAAGTTGAAATGCAAAATTGGAAACGTCGTAAAAGTTATGATCCTATGAAAGCAGCAATGGAAGGGAGAAGGAAAGCAGGTTTGGTTAAGAAAAATACAAATGCCAATCTTTCTCCAAGGTAAGCAATTGTTTATCATTTTTAAATTAAAATTCATATGAAAACATTTTATTCAGTTAATGTAAAAAGTAATTATTTCACTATGTTGGTAGGACCGATAGCGATCGATAATCTAATGATAGAGACCATCGATACAAGCAAGTGGTACGAAAATGACTTGTTTGATTTTGCAATGTAGATTTTTTTAAGAGATATACTAAAAAATGTGACATTTATTGTTTTTTTTCATAACCTCTTAAGAAAATCCTATTGCAATAATGCTGCTTTTTTGTATTATTTATTGTTTACATCAGTTCATCTCCAATACACCAATAATCTGTGAATACTATGGATGTATATAATTTAATATAAAACTTACACGAGATATACATATATTATTTTTATTATATACATTATACAAAGTTTTAATCTTGTATACATTAGAAAAATCCATATTATTCATTGTTTACTTCATAAGATCATTTCATAATTGTTTTCTTAGTGGAAGCTGCAAAAAGTGGTTATTTTTACTAAAATAATGTTATTTCTATACAAGATTGCTAGAAAGTAAACCAATATACATACATATGTATCATTTTTATGAGTGTGCAAATCAGAAATTTCAGAATAGTTTGTTGTGGCTTATTAATGCAATACAGCTAGATTAATGTGTTATTTATTAATTTGTTTTACTTGCATGATTTAAGAAAGAACCAAGTGTATTGAAACGTTTTTATCTGTGCACAATTTCTTCATATCCAATATTTCTCTCAATATGTGTTCAATATTTCAAGTATTTGGTCAAAAATTTGAATGAATAAGTTAAGAGAAAAAATAATTATAAAAGAATTATATTAATGAAATGAATTATATCTATGAACATTTATAGAAATTTTTGTGGAAATGTACAAAATTACAGTTTCTACAATGTTTCACATTATATAGGTTATAAAGCACTAGCATGTTAAAACATTGCTATATACAATAATATAATTTACTGGTTCTTTCTTCATATATTAGAGATAGGAAGAAAATCATTTGCTTTGTTTTTAGCAATGTTGCAAGATCACGCAGTTTTCATGGATCATCAGGATTTGGAGTTAGTGATTGGAGTGATGAAGAATTGGCTATATCTGCAGATGAAGCTACACTCTATTAAAGGTCAAGTTATTAATAATATATAAATGAACGTAATTATAAAACCTTCAACTATATTAATGTATATAAAGACTAAGAAGAGAGGATCGGTTCTTACAGAATTGCTCTATGAATAGTTCTATACATTTGAAATTATATTATCTGAAGGAGAATGTTAAAAAAATCTTTTCTATATTAAAAGATTCTATTTTTTGCAACTTTTAACATTAAGAATCTATAGATCTATATGGCTATCAGTACTATTCTAAGTTGAAGTATTAATGTTCAACAAAATTGATGCATACCTGCATAATATGCCAACATTCTCATGCTATAGTTGTTTTGTTGTTTTTCGATTTTGCGCATTAGACTATATTGTGTTTAAAAGGTAAATACTCTACAAATAAAAGATTAATATGCTGAAATCCTCTGGAATTTGTGGTATGGAAAATATTGTAGTTCCAATCTTAGGGCCTAAAAATGATAAATACTAAATAGAAAAAGATCATGTATATAATTGGACCAATCACATAATGGTATAAAGATTGATATCTTTGCATTTTAGTATTCAATATGTTAACTACGTTTTATTGTATTAAGTATCCTGTTGAATTTCTAAACAAAACTTTTAGTAATATTGCGTGCTCTCTAGTTCATTATAATTAAATATCCTTTTATGTATTATTGGAATCATCGTTACAAATACTACTAAATTATTAGTTTCTAATAAATATAATATTATAAATACTGCTTGAAAAATAGGAAAAGACTTCCATATATTATTAATTAATATATATGAGCTCTCTCTGTGTTTCAGTCAAAATATTGATATACATGAAAAGAAAACAATACTGTTTGCTCTGAAAAGGTGCAATGAATTATTATAATTTTTACATTCGATAATTTAACAATTAATGTGATCAGAATATGCTTTAAGGTAATAGTATACATATATTAAAGTATTATGTTTTGTTATTGACTAATTTAATTGTATGCTCTTGTATTAATTGTATATATATTAGGAAATTGTTTGAACTGATTACTGAAACAAATATATCATGCATATTCGCTTAATAAGATTAATGCGATCAATGCACTGATATTGATCTGTATAATCTAGAAATGGTATTAAGCTCATTAATGTATATTGATAATACTGTCTAAGAAATTTTTAATATGTACTTGTTCAAAAGTTTATATTATTTGATTATGCAGCTCTATTATAAATTTACTTGTTATGTCAAATTTTTACAATATTAAAAGAAAATTAGTTTTTGCATACTTTTTTTTAGTTATAATTAATTGTATTGTATTTTTGCTGCATAATTTTTTTATGTAATGTAATTTTTTTCATTTAAAATATATGTATTCTGACATTTGGAAAAATGTCAAATTGTTTCAATTTCCTGAAAATTACATATTATATATTTTCATAAAAATTATGCAGTAAAACATATTAAAGCTCATGATTGATTTAGAACAAGAAAATTATTGTTCAACGAAATGTAATATTTATTTTTATCGAAAATTAATATTTAAATGATTTCATTAATAATAATTGTATCTCTGCACATTATTATGATTATGATTGTTGTATATTTTATCTAATAATCTAACAAGGTGCTAATTGTATGAGATTTGTCTCATTCAGTTTCAAAATCTCACCTATCTACTCAATCATAAAATGTTAAATAATTCATAGTGCAAACAAATATGGAGTAAATATAATTGAATTCAGCAGTACATCTTTCATATACGTATCTACGTATATAATGGCGTTAAATCTTCGTGCACGATCAACTCTTCCAAAAATGGTGCAAAATAACTTTTACGTTACGAAATTATACGTTTACATACAAATTTTTAATAACATGTTATTATAGATATGTATAGTGATGCATGTGCATAGTATCATGACATCTTGTTTTAAGACAAATATCTTCTTTCACGCATGTTCTTCCTTTAAATAAAAGTGGGCTTCCATAGTGAAGATCATTGTTATTCCACGAAACTATTACATTATCTCTTATACAAAATCAATGATCAGTCTTCTGTTATTTGATTTTATAATTCGAAAAACAAGAATAATATTTTGTTACTTCATAATTGAATAACAAGTTCTTTTGTTATTAACTTTTTGGCAAATAAAAAAGATCTATGGTAAAACTTCTCTCTTTTGTAATGACAATACAATTTGTATATCTAATATGTCATATACATAATGTATAGGTACATTTCATTAAATCTACATTTTGTTAATTTCAGTTTATAATGACTAGTTCCAGAGTATTTTGTCGACACAACACATGTATACATATATATTCGTACAATATAGCAAATATGATATATTTTTCTATAGTTATTAATCAACAGTGAATATGAGTTTGATCTGATTGTTAATTATTTTGTATAATTTTTAAAACATGTATCATTTGTTTTTTGTAATGTGCGCGTTGCCCATGATGTAATAACAATAATAATTAGTAACTTAAAATGTATTATAGTATATCTTGACATGTTTGATAAGTATATAAAAATAAATACCAGAAGAATAACGTATTGATCTATTCATGAAAAGACTTTTTAATCATTTATTTTTTTATAAAAATTGCTGTTAACAATTGATATAAATTTTCATTTCACTTAATAGAATGATTAATTATAAATATATATCGTTGTTTGTATTTAATTTGGAAATTTGAAAACGTCGGTTTTACACCATTTAGTACGTACGGTGAATCAAAGATGGTGCTAATAGTAACAAAAGTGAATCCACTCACGTGGATCAACGTAGTTTGAAACTATCATGCGAAAGTGTGAAATGTTTTCTTAAACATTTTGGATTAATCTTTTATATTATATTAACATTATATTATACATTATATTATAATAACAGTGATTACAAAATTGGTAGATAAATATGAAAATACCTTACAGGGTAAGTATTTATGAAAAGAAATGTAGCAATATTCATATAACCTAAAATATTTATACATTTAATGTCATAATATTTCAACAATATTTAAGCAATTGAATAAAATATATAAAATTATGTATCTTAGGCAAATATAAATGATTTTTTAAATCATTCTGGCAATTCGGCGTTCGAAAATGATCACTATTCTAATGATGAAATTGATCAAGACAAAGACTATGAAAATGAAGAAAGTAAAGAAAATGAAAAAGTGGAAAAAATCATAGATATTAATAAAGAAGGAAGTTTCCACTTGATATCTGATAAAAAAAGAAAAAAGGTTACCAATGATTCTGCAGACATTTTATTAAGCAAGAAAAGAAAATTACACAAAGATTTATACAAACCACCAACTGTTGAAGAACTAAATCAACTTAGGGAAACAGAAAATTTATTTCATTCCAATTTATTTAGGCTGCAAATAGATGAAATGTTAAATGCAGTTAGACTTAAGGATAAATATAAAAATTTGTTTGATATTTGGTTTAAAAAGTTAAAAGGGACTATTGAATCCATACAGGAAACAGAAGAATATGAAGTATGTAAATCTATTTAACCAAAAAGCTTTGAAATAGAGATTTTATGTAATTTATAATTTATATTTGTAGCTTTCAGATGAGGAACTAGGGAAAAAATTGAATGTGCATATTTCAATGCTTAAAGTACCAAAAGTAGCAAAAGGAATATTTAAGTTTCTTAAGCCAACAGATATTTCTATTATAGGATCTTATATATTTGAAGCTGCAGTTGGTTCAAATATCACTGTAGATATAATGATTGAAATGCCTGCCAAAATGTTCCAAAAACAAGATTACCTAAATTATAGATATATAAAAAAGAAAATGATATATTTAGCATACATAGCATCTAATATTACTGATGATATAGCAGAAAGTAAAAGATTTATGAATGACACTTTAAAGCCAGTTTTAAAAATTGTGCCAAGTGGAAAATTGGGTACCAAAATTAATGTATTGATACATATATCAGCTCAAGAAGGAAGTTTTAGACTAGGTAGATTTTTACCAGAAAAGAATAATGTTAGATCTGAATGGTTTTTTGGAGGGACCAAAAATAGTATGTTTTTAATTTCTTTTTCTTACTTTTCTTACTTATACTATACAATAATCATATTTTTATAATTATAGTTACAGAGAATTTTTTGCCAACACCACATTATAATTCAATAATTCTTCGTGATTTAATTATGAAAATACATGCAGAGAATATGAAAATAATAAAAGAATATCCAAATTTAAGAGATGGCATTATTTTATTGAAAATATGGTTAACTCAACGTGAATTATTAAACGGCTATGCAGCTTTTAATGGATATATCATAACAATGCTTATTCTATATTTGTTATCCATAAAAAAGTTAAATACATTTATGAGCAGTTATCAAATAATCAGAAATGTGTGGAATTATTTAAGTATGTAATATTCTTTAAGTATAAATATTGATCGGTTTGATACTTTTATTATTATTAACTGACATCGCTTATTTTATCAGTACACGTTGATTGGTGTGAATCTGGAGTAAGTATAAATCAAAATGAAGAGAGTAAAGATAGAATTTTGAAACATCATGAATATTATGATTGTGTATTTTTGGATAGCACTGGTTATTACAATATTACTGCAGATCTGTCTAAAGCTACATATAGATGGGTGCAAAAAGAAGCAGAACTTTCCTTAAGTCATTTGGACAATGCACATGCAAACAGTTTCCAATCACTTTTCATGAGAAAAGTACCGTTTTATATAGCATTTGATCATTTTGTATGGTAATTATTTTTATAGCTTATCACAATATGTATTGATTGATTAAACAATAAAATTTAAAAAATATATAGGTTTAAAGATGCTAAAATGTTAAGAAAACTAGTAAATGTTAATTCAAGTGACAAAGATAAGCTAGATTACGGTCCCAATTATCGAGCCCAAGCAATAAAAATTCTTTGTAATACTCTTAAAGAAGGACTGGCAAATAGAGTACATCAAATTTGTGTATTACCGAATGAAAGTTCAGAATGGGAATGTACAGAGAACAATTGTGATGATATTGGGAAAATTTTTATTGGGTTAGAATTAAACCCAGAGTATTGTTTTAACGTTGTTGACAAAGGACCCGAAGCAAATTTACCAGAAGTATGTAAGCTTTTTAAATATTAATGAATATTATTACTTCTTTTTCTACATGTGTATGATACAATAAGTTTCATATTTTAGGCCATAGAATTTAGAAATTTTTGGGGTGAAATATCAGAGTTACGGCGATTTCAAGATGGAACTATTCGAGAAGCAGTAGTTTGGTCAAAAGGCAAAACATTATCAGGAAGAAGATTAATATGTAAAAAAATTGTAACATATTTACTAAAAAAAAAATTAGGTATACTTAAAAATAAATTTATATATATTGCGGATGAAATGGAAGAACTTTTACAATTGCGAAAGGTAATCATTTTCAGTATATTTTTATTTATAAAAGTATATTAAATATTTTGTTTCATTTAGGTAAAAATAACGCATTTCGCTTATGGAACGGGAGAAGAAGCAGCACTGAGAGTAATAAACGTATTCAATCAACTCGAGAAAGATTTAATGTCTCTTACAGACATTCCCTTATCAATACATGGGGTACAAGGATCTAGCGCGGTTTTTCGATATACGGACGTTTTCCCACCACTTGCAACGGTTTATCGACCTAATAAGCGACTCATTAAGAAATCTAAAAAGAGTTTGACATTATTAAGAAATATAACTGCAGCACCTAAATATGTTTGTCCACTTGATGTGAGCTTGCAATTATCAACTAGTGGAAAGTGGCCAGATGAGATAGAAGCTTTTAGAAATACAAAAGCCGCTTTTCACATACAAATTGCACAATGCCTCAGAAAACAATATAAGTTAACAGCAGAAGCAAATTTTTCACACATCGATGTATATAAGGTTATTATTTTTAAATAATATTTCTTGAACAAAGAAAAGTAATATTAAACGTAGATAATTTGTTAAAAAGTAGTCATTTTTTTGTTAGGATGGATTTGTGTTTCGGTTAAGAGTGGCACATCCAAAAGAAATTAGTTGTTTGAAACAGCAAATAACTGAGGATGGAGTTATACAATATATAGATAACGAAAAATCAATCGAATTGGAAAATAAGCTATTTGAATTACCAAAGCTAACTAGTGCTTTACATGGGTAAGATTGATTTATCTTAAAAAATTATTATGCTTTAACTTAGTAATATGGTATTATTTATATGGCAGCTTACATAGTCAACAACCATCCTTTGGACTTGCATGTTGTTTGGCAAAACGTTGGTTATCGGCTCAGCTATTAGATAATTCTCACATGCCAGATATAGTAGTTGAGCTACTTGTAGCTTCAATGTATTTAATACCTGCACCATACAGACCTCCTCAAATGCCTCAAATAGCATTCTTGAGACTCTTAGAAAGTTTTGCAAGGGGTCATTGGAATACAGATCCTGTTATAGTAAATTTCAACAATGAAATGTCTAGTAAGTATTTATTTTGATACTAAAATTTGTTAATGTATTGCCCCTGTTTATAATATAATTTTTAATTATAGAAGAGGAAATAATTGCCGTGGAAACGCTTTTTGGATCATCTCGTGATTCTTTACCACCACTATTTATCTCTACTCCTTATGATCAACAGAGATCATTATGGACTAAAAAAGCACCATCTACTCTAATTTTAAATCGTATTACAATGTTGGCTAGACAATGTATAAAGTTATATGAACATCAATTTTTTACAAAAGTTCTGTTAGATTTCAAACCCTTATTTAGGCCACCAGTTACAGAATATGATTGTTTGATTTACTTAAAACTGCATATGGTTCCTAGAAGGTTACAAGCAATTGATGTTAATGATCCACGTCCAATTGTTGAATGGCACCCATATAAACATCATTCAGCCCAAAAGATACCAGTTGTAGGTTTTGATCCTGTACAACATTACCTAGAAGATCTTAGGGTAAGTTTTTATGTGATATTTCATATAATATTAATATTTACTACATAATTTGATTTTTTAATCATTATCAATATTTTTCCTTTCATATTTTTCTTTAGAATGGTTATGATGAATTTGCCTTATTTTTCCATGATACCTATGGTGGTACAGTAATTGGAGTTCTACTAAAACCCTCTGCGCTAGAAATTAAGGATCTCAAGGTTTCAAATATCAGTGGCAGAAAATGTAATAGTAATAATGAACTAGTTTTAAATATTTCGGCAATGATACAAGATTTTTATATTCTTGGAAAAGGTCTTGTAGAAGCGATAGATGTTCGATCTAAAAAGTTTTCTTTAACTTGATATCTTCTAGTATAAATAAATTGTAATATACATTTTAAAGCAAAGTTTTGTTTTTTATATTAATTGTTTTATGATATAATTGTCTACTACCAACTTTCTTATCTTGTATAAAAATAATTAATTTGCATACAAAATAATTTAATTATGAAACCATAATAAAACATGAATATAGATAAAAACCAATTATGTAAAATACATTTATTTCAATAAATATATATCTGTATATATATACATATAAAAATGATCATAAAGTATTTTGTATTGTACTATGATATTGAAATACTTTAGGATATAATTTATATAAAAGAATTACTTCATCATTAAAGATCTGATTTCATTATTTAATTTCATAATAACTGTATCGTCAATTGTATAACTTCCTGTTTTTAAAAGGGAATCACGTTCTTCAACTAATGCCTGCAATCTTTCATCCTGTTCATCTGATCTTTTTAATATACCTTTGTTAGCATTTTGCGAGATTTTGGAGCCTATAGAACCTGGTGTAAATACTTGAGAATAAGCATCTTTTTCAATGAGATATGCTTTTGGCTTGATTACATCAATTTCTTTCTGAATTTCATTTAACAATATTTGATCATTTGTTAAGGCAGTAGAATCTGCACATAATATTTCTTCTAGGCTAAAGAAAAAAATAAGATATTTTTAAAAACATATTAAATGTCACCAATGTATATTTATTATTATTGTACCAATATATATATATTGCACATACTCTAAGTTTTGTAATTCTTCTTTACTATTTTTAATTTGAACTTGTATAGCTTGTTGATGTTCCATTTTCATGCGATGTATCTCACGAACTGCTTTTGCCCATTGTTCTTTGAAAAAAGATTTACTTTCCTGTGCATTTTGTAATTTTTCTTCAAGTGTCTTTAATTCTTGCAATAAATTTGCCGTTTGATCCTGAGTCAAAGAACCTTTTTGATAAGTTTCCAACTCTTCAGACTGTTTTGATACAAGCAATTGTAATTTTTCATTTTCAGTACTTAATTGTTCAGTTTGTGTTTCTAAAGCTGTTTTCTTCTTTTCAAGAGCATCAATCTAAAAATATTAAGATTTTATAATTTAATGCTTATTTATAAGGGTGCAAGTACGTTTATAAACCTTTGTCATAAGTTCTTCTTGAACCATTTGAAATGACTCTTTAAGCTCGTGTAATTTTGTATCATATCTCCATTGTAAATCTTCATTTGCTTTAATTAACCTCGTTTCTTTTTCGAGGCTTTTCAATCTTCGTGTTCTTAAGTCTTCTGTAGCATTATTTAAACTATTTGCTAGCATTTTACATTGTTCAATGCTACACGCAAGTTTTGTTTCTAAATTTTCTCTATGTTTTTGCCATTCCTGACTTAATAAATTTAAATGACGATCTTCCTTCCTTTTTAACTAAATTATTAAAATAAATGATAGATTATATATATCTAAAATAATTGTACCTTCTTTTCTATAGTTGTAATTTTACCTCAACTTTAAATATTTCCATTTGCCGTTCTTTCCAAGTCTCTAACTCATCCACTATTTTATATGCTAAACTATCATCTAAGATTGGTGGCCCTAAGTTTTCATCTAATTCCAAACCAAATATTTTGTAATGTTATATTCTCTTGCATAGATGAAACAAATGAATAAAAAATCATGTACATTAAAGACTTACTAGGAATGGTCTTTTTAATCCTATAATATGGACCATAATCTTCTAAATTTAGCATAACATCCAAGTTGCCAATATTATTATGTTCTATATCATACAATGGTATATTATATTGGTACTCCATCTAAAATACATTTATTTAATGTATGTAAGTGTAAAATATAATTTCTAATATATTACCTTATTTTGACAAAATAATTCTTTTGTATTAATTCTACTTTCAGATATACAAGTCTTAGTACTTCCTTCCACTTTATATATACTAATTTTTGGTGGGAAATTTAGCAACAATTGTTTGATTTCATCTGTTGCTGATATAAATTGTAATTTGCACCCTATATTTTGTAATTTTACTTTTTCTCCTAATGAAGGTGGTATTTTTGGATGAAATGCTGAAGTAACTTCAGTTTTTGGATGATGAAACCTATATTAAAGAAAAGATACTTATTTAAATAAAAAAAATCTTCATAATATAAAATATTAATTTTAACTGTTACATTAGTAAGTAATAATTAGTAATTAATACCGAATTTCCATATTTGGAACAATTAATTTTGAAGATATTGGCTTTATTGCTATCAACAAAATATTTAAATAATAACAGTGATAAGCTTCTACACTTTTAGAGGAATTATCGATATTAGATTGACATAGCAGTGTGTCAACTGAATGTGAATAAGTAGCTTTAACAGATTGATCTCTTATAAGATCACAATTTAAAGTGTGTTTATTTATATTATTGCTTCCATTTGGGGGATTGAAAATTTGAATTCCATATTTTCTAAAATCACCAGCAGGATTTCTATGACAATCTATTTCACTATAATTCTGAAAATTACAATTAAATACATTGAATATTAGTTCTAAATGTTGCTACTTTACCATCCATTCCAAACAAAGCTTACTACTTGTCTTAATATATTCTTTAATTCTGCAGAATTAGGAGTGATGAAATCATTGATCATTGCATTCGAAGTATCCATTGCTACACTTGTTTTACCTACATATTGCAATTTTAGCTGTAAATCGAGATACGAGTCTCTACATTCTATTTTCATTGAATTATTATTTTCATTGAAATCTGCTTTACATAAACAACACCGCTGATTTAAAATACTACTATTATTTTCAGTGATTTTAAGAAATTCTTCAATATTATCAGTAGGGATTAATGGTTGCAAATTTACTTCCGATTGACCTAATATATGATCTTTATATTTTAGATATATGAACAGAAATGGTTTTAGTTGTAAATATTCTTTGAAAACTTTTAATGAACTTCTGATCCTTATAACAATTTTTTCGTTAAGTGTCCAAATATCTCCATACTCTTTTTTACTTTGATTAAAATATACATCATTTTCTAATATCTTACACCAAAAATATAAATTGTTTTTCATATCTGTATAATATCTCATTGGTAGCAAAGAATCTACATATGCTGCAGATATAGCAGTAATATTCATTAAAAAGAATTCATGACAAATATTTAATGGACCTAATTGTATAAGACGTTCATCACGTAACAAAATTGGTGTTATTTTATTAGATTGAACATTTGCTTGTTGGCATTCTTCCAAATTTTTTAACTGTAATTTCATACCATATAATTTTTGCATTATCATTATTCAGTATTTATTTAAAAGTGACAAATGATTTACCTCTAATTGAGCATTTACTGGTGTAATTTCTAAATCATGGATACTTAAAGCAAGAAGTAACTCAGGTTTATGAATTTTGAGTTCACTTTTTAATCCTGATAGTTTATGCCAATTAACTTTTACATTATCAATACCACTTTTAGCAAAAACTTGAGCAGATCTTAAACTAAGTAGAAGATACCCCAATTTTTCTTTGATATCATTACTTTTAACAGCAAAGCATTCTATTTTTAATGGAACTTGTCCTGATCTCATCCTATAAAGTTAAAAATTATGTTTTAATAACAAACGTTACAAAGTATTTTGTAATAAACATCATGTGTGATACATACTTTCGTAGTTTGTTTTTATCTACTTCCCAAACCAAATCATGATCATATTCAGGATTTGAATTTGGTTCTATTATATCAGTTTCCAAGGAATGCCCATTTAGAGTTGCAACAATTAATGTAGGTAGCAGAATTTGTTCAAAACCCTTGCCTAAGATTGTCAACATTAAACGTTAAGTTCTTCAAACTTTTATTAAGTAACATGCTTAGGTCATATCATGGATTTATTGAAATTAAAACAAAGTTAGAATTCAGAGAGAAATTCATTTATTAATATTAAAAAAGCTGATGTATAATATGAAATTATAGAATTTCATCTACTACAAATAATTCTTAAGGAAATATATTAAACAATTAGTTTTTCTACTATATTTGCATATTATTTTATGTTACATTACTTCGTATAAGAAAGATTTTATAAATAAAAGGTTAACAAGTAATCAATCGTAAGATTTACCTTCTTTTATATTCAATACAACTCGAACATCAGAATTTGCTAATTCCTCCATTGCATCATAATATAATACATAAAAAGAGTTAGTATAAAGTGAGCAAATATTTAATGAAAATTAAAGGAATCCGTAAAATTCGAATTGGTTACTATGGATACGTAGGTATTCAATGGCATAACATTTTATTTATCATGTCAATGTTTCACGAACGGCTTATAAATTACACAGGACTATAAAATATGTATTATCTTCGCAATTAATAACATTGAAATCTTCATAAGATTGGATTCGCTAAAACCCTCCTGAATTTATTTAAAAATTCAAATAAACGCCATATTAGTGTCACTGAATATGAATATACATAAATAATTAGTCGTCCAAATTGGTTTGGTAATAAAATTCAACATCGATCAAAAATTAATTTTTAACTTGTTTTATCGAAATCATACAGAAAAATACGCATAACATAGAAAAGTTAGTCATAATCGTGAAAGAGTTGCAAGATGTAAAGAAAAAGCTAAAAAATTATTGACGTATAAGAATGGAGATAGTTTGGAAAAGAGGGCGTCGGCATCGATAGACTGTTGGGAATGCGGCGTTATTTCGTTTCAAGTTGGCAGCACTGTCAGCCTCGTAACAAATCTCACCTATGTCGAGTCGAGCGCGAGAGACAGGAGCGTAAGCTTGTCCGCGATCGTTTGTCCGCGTTCGACAGGTCTTTCAAATAGCGTGCGTGTAATCGGTAGACGGTAGAGCGTAGGGATATAAATTGTATCCGTATAACCAGTTCCGAAATAAAAGTTTGTTGGAAGGCCTGGGAAGCGAAAGGACTGCGGAGGGGACTGCAGTTAATACGGGGCTTGTGTGTGGGCATATAATAGTCGATCGGGCATACTGGTGACACGGCTGCGGATTTTTCCTTCGGCAAGAAGGAAGGAACATACGAAGCTCGCAAAGTGCATGTGCTAGTGTGCGTGTCACTATAAAAGAGTTCAGAGCCGCTTCGGCGGCGCTCCCAAATCTAACCGCAGAATTGAGTCTGTGGTGGTGAGGCCGTGGTACTATCGGGCCACGATTGAGTACGATCACGATCGCACGCGGCGGGGCCGTTTGTAATGGAGGAGGTTTCCGAGTGTATTCCCGTGCGACAGAACAGTCACGGCGATGCACGCCGTATTGACTGAGACGCGATATTTATCGTTGACTATTCCCCCCGGCCGGCCGGGCAAGAGAGGCAGGTCGAAATTGGTATGGAATCGTCCAGGGTCCTCGACACGACGAACACTCGCTCCCGTCTGTGATAACCACTAGCCGCTTAGAAAGAGATAGAAGAAGAGAGAAAAAAGAAAGAAAGAGAGATAGAAAGCTGTTGTGTATTTTGCGCGTGTGTGTTCTCCTCGTCTGCCCTCTTCATTACGTCTTTAAGTGTAAACATTTCCCGAAATCCGTTTCGAGGTTAGGATAGCATGGGGATTGATCCCCTGAAGGCATCGACCGACGAACCGTGACACCTGCGACTCGCGTCGTGTACGCGGTGTGTGCTTTTGTGTGTGCGTGCGTGTGTGTATTCCTCCTTAGGAAACCGCTGGGAGTTATTATTTTTCATCGGCGGCCATCCAACGGGACGACCAAAGAAGAAAATATGTCAAGAATGGGGATCGATCCCCGACGATTAAACGCCGTGCATCGTTTACATCATTAATTCGACTAATACAAGACTAACATCGGCAACGGTTTTTTTTTTACCGTACAATCGACCTTTTCTGTCACGTTTAAACAGACTGTCGCGGATTACTTTGCCACGACAGAGGACACTCGCACCATGCAGAAAAGAGACGGTAGAGACACACAGCTACAGCTCGCGCGTAGCTCTGAACGCGAACAGGAAACTACCAAGAGGATCTCTCGTGGTAGCGGTAATGCTACCAGATTCAACGCGTATTCCTCAAGATATAGTGTCACCTCCTCCTCTAATGTACTCATGGTCGGTCCCAACTTCCGTGTCGGCAAGAAAATTGGATCTGGCAACTTTGGGGAACTTCGACTCGGTAAGTTTGATTGTCTTTTCCTTTCTTCTTTTTTTTTTTATATCCTCTATTATTACATATCTTTCTATATGTATTTTTCTCGTTTATTTTTCGATATACGTCCTAGATATATGATCATAAATAATACACGTCATGTTAAAACGTTCGTCTCCGTCAATGATAATATTCGCGCGTGAAAGTGACTTTTTCAATGGCATCGAACAAAATGGAGCCACGTAAAACAACACCCCGTGTGCTTGTCGTTAGTAAGCAAGAAATCCATCCTTCCTAACCTTTCTGGAGTGGTTCGCGTTACGGGAACGAACGGAACCTTGAAGCAACATTTCATTCCGATCGATCTTAATGGAATTCGTTTCAGCTGATCTCGCTTCGACTCGCCCGCGAGATCTTTCATACTGTTCGGTGCACTATCACCGCGTATTCTTTCTATCTTTTCGACATTTACGTTCTTGAAAAATCGCATACGCCACCAGTCTAAAGCCACTGTTTAAATTAATACTAGAATTATCTCGCAGCGGTTAAAATGACCAATTTGCAATTTTTCATAGAAATTTTATAAAGTTACAGCGGTACATTTTTCAGCATTTTTTAATGATTTTTTTTTTACACGATATATAGACGTAGATCTCTTTGCTTTCTTCCATTATTACGTCATTTTCCATATACCTTTCATTTTGTTTACTTCGGTAACACATTTAGAGTCCCTAACGTAATGATGTGTTTTCTTATAACTAAAGTATGACCAAGGACCTATTGCTCGATAAACTTTTCTTTTGTAATAGAATATCTCGTAATTTATAAAATTTACTTCTAAAATTCCATCCGCTTTATTGCCAAATGTATTACTATCAAGCAAGGGAATTTATTAATTTATCAATAAAATACCAAATCTTGTAACTCGTGATTTATAAAGTTTTGTTAATAATGTAATAATTTATTTGGAAGCCCAGGTTAGCCACTTACCAATGATTCCAACGAAAACACAAATATTCCCACTTGCGTGAATTAAAAATAACAAATAATATAAAACATGACGTTGGAAAGTAAATTCTCTAAATTTTTGTCTCGATCGCGCAGACTCGCGATCTTCTATACAATACTTTATTTTCGTAAAATTATCGCGAACGCGTTAACAACAATGACATTGTATTTCAGCATTTCGACTTGCATCGGTATCGTCCGAAGTTCAGGTCTTACTGCGTGACGTAATTCTCCGACGATAAATTTATATCTTTTATCTATGCTAAAAGAGAGTGTGCAGTGAATATAAATATGTTTATGTCCGCCATGGTCTCCCTGGCGATTTTATTACGTGCTCGGCTCACACGTTCCGCGAAACGGTCGAACTTTAACATACCAATTAACGTACCATGCGCATATGCATCTTCGCGTGCTTTTAACTATTAAAAAATATCGAGTATTATCGACAGTGCGAAGTTAAACAATCGACTCGTCGATTTGTTTGCCATTCCGCCACGTGACTCGGGTTAAACGAGCTCCTTCGATAAACATTGAATTTTACCAGGTACAAATGTTTTATGTATAACCTCGCGACGAGCCAACTGTGCGTCGCGATGCTTGCAACTCCAACAACTTGTATAAACTTTTTGCTCACTGTCTTTCGTTTCGCACGCATTCGCCAGAGCTACCGCTAGTGATGGACTGAAATACGTCGCAAGCGGGTTCGAAAATTTACCGGATTAAATTAAATCGTTCGGTCGAAATAAATTCGAAGCTTCTGTAAAAATATCTTGAAACAAAGAAGCGGTACTTTCAAACAAAGTAGAACCTAAATGCGACAGATTTGAATTGTCTATAAGTACTTTGGGAAATGAAAAAGAAATATACGTACGCAGGTATACGTGTACAGATCAAATAGATTCGGGCACTTTTTACTACAAATCCTCTATTCTCCGTTATAATCCTCTCTCTCGGCTATTGTTTTTAATTACCCAGTGACGAACGCAAACGTAAAAGTAGAATTTATAGGGATTCTGTTCTACCTAATTATCTGAAATTTGTTAGAAGAATTTACTGAAATGCTAATGCCTTTCTGACTCATGCCATTCGATTGCAATTTGTAAGAAGTTCGACTCGGTTCAAATGTCGAAGTACGTACATAGTTATAAGTAGATTTTCGAAACTTGCGACTACTTGGTCTGCGATTCGAAACCCACTTGCGAAGATCAAGTACATATTTGGCAAATGATATAGCGAACGAATTTTGGGAATTAGATTTGATTCGGATTTATAAGTAGGTATCGAATTGGATTCCATCGCTAGCTACTCTCTGACTCTCACGTTGTGTCCTGCTCTGATGAATAGACGCGTAAGGTTCGTACGTTTAATGTCATTTCGGGTGTATACAGATGTTGCAAAAAAAAAAAAAAGAATCTAAGACTTTGCGAGCTTATACTGGATAATTGTATACAGAGAGGCAGTACCTGTTTATATTATTCTACATATCGCGGATGTTTATATAAATTTACGTTTGTACGAATACAATTAAAGAAATGGAACCTAGGTAGAGATTTGTTTCATCCACTAAATATTGTATCAGTTATAAACTCACAGAATGATAGATCTTCTTTTTTTTTGGAACATGCTATGTATATGAGTCGCGAGTTTTGAATTGGAAAGGGGGTTGTGTTTAAAAAGTGGAAGGAATCGAGTGTTCCACAAATTCTATGGGCGAATCGAATATCCTTTGCTCTAATGGATATACAGCTGGCCGTGGCTGGTACAAAGCTTCGTGTTTTCAAAGAGAACGAATTAGGTAAACCTCTGAGCTACCATCCTGGGAGATTAGAACTATCGAACTTCGGGGATCGGTGTTGAAATCCAGTAGGATCGCACGAACAATAATTAAAATCGTGATCCATCATGCGAAAACTCACTCTTCTTTGCTTCTTTGCTATCTATCAATTCTGATTAGAGTTTCGGATCGATAAGAACGTCGTGCACGTTCTATTTTTTACATGTACTTCATGAACTATCGTAATACATACGACAGTTTACAAAAGTATTCCAACACTTGCAGAAATCTTTTATGATATACGTACATACAGATTGTTATATGTATTGTACGAAACATTTCGAACTTTCATTAGCGCTCTTACGAGACCCGACTATCATGATTACATTGGTAAAGTCCGAAACAAATCTGGGAATGTAATATAAAAATTGCAAGATATTTGGCGTAAGAAAAATATTTAAACAGTCAATTATCCAGTATATTAATAAACCTATTAATAATCAGTGAGGTCATCTTCGATACTTATTATATGTTTAAGATATTAATAAGTTTTTGTTAAACATATACATATTCGCAATAGATATATCGTAATTTTTTATATACACTTTCAGAGTTAGTTTCACATTTGAAATTCTTGTATACGACACGCGTAAAGTTTATGAGAAACATTGAAATATTTTCACGAGTCACGGTAGATATAGATGTAATCTAGATAAATAGATCTTTTTATCGATTGTGTCTCGATAGGAATATCCGGTTCATTTTCAACGGGATTTGTAAAAGACGTGGCTTACGCCTGCAAGGATTAGACGGTATTAACTGTGTAAATATTGTAAAAGGAATAGGGTTTGTGTCATCAAAGTATACGCTTTTCTAAACTTCAAAGGGAATATGTGTTCAGGGAACAGAGACAGAAGGGCGTCTTCCGTAACTCTTTTCCTGTTGTCTTTCGGAAATCACTAAGCGCTCCGACAAATAACCATCTCCTCTTGCGTTGCATTAGGACGTGTTTACGCACTATCAGCTGAATTATTGCTCAGCTGTAAGTGGTCCCTCGTGCTGGTCTTATCGCCGTATCGCGCACAGTTGTTCGATGTATTTCCATCGTATTTTGTTGTAATTCCATCGTATCGTTTAAGTTTCGCGCGCTGCTCCGATATCTCTCAAAGATTCCAATATGAAATCGTGTAAACTTCAGTTCACGAGTCGTTCTTATAATTAAAAGGGACTGCTGCGATCAGGCGGTAGCTCCAATTTCTAGTAACTCGAGTAAAACAACAGAAACCAATTGGAAATCAATCAAAGTCAAATCAGCTTTTGCGACGTGCTATAAATTCATAGTTCGCCTTTGAATATGAAGGCCATAGGTGAAAAACTTGATAAGTCACGTTTCTCGTTCTCTATGCAAGAGCAATTTAAGAGTTCGATATACATTGTCGATCAATTTCACGTTAAACTTGTCTTTTCACTCGATTTGGGGATTAAATTTTTGTCGTTTAAAAGATATCTAATAACGTTACTTATACGTATCTATATATAGACCAAAGCTTAATAAGTTAAACAAACGTAACTAACTAAAGTAATATTATTCGTTTCGTACGAAACATCGTGGATTTCTCGTGACAAGCGCTCGAGCTATGAATTTCCAATGTTAGAAGTTCGAAGTTAGAAGGCGATTTTCAGGAATCGCTTTGCTCGTGTTCTAACGAGAATAGAAGAGGGAAAGAAAGGAAAAATAGAGCGCACGGTGTAAGGTTTCGTTACAAAGTATGATTCAAGTATACCGTGTAATCGCGTGAAATGGTCGAAGCCTTCATTCGAGAACCGCTGACGCGACATCGCGAATAGACAAGAATGTTTAGAGCAAACGTTCCTCCGTCGACGTTACGAATTAGCGGATAGTCGCCTATTCGAAGATATTATTTTTCTATAGACGCGCGATGAGCTTCTTGTTAGCGCGCCTTTCCCCGAGTGATGCTGCAATTTCGAAACGTGTTCCACAAGTATACGTATCTTGTATCGAAAGTACAATGCGTGAGTGTTATCGGGGCTGAAAAATTTTAGGCTCTTCCTGTGATTCATCCCTGAAAGATCAGCCGCGTGTGAATTCCCCATTTAGTTCTTCTGCCTCGACGGTTCCCTCAAGTCCCTCGCCTTGTACTCGAATGCTTGCTCGGTCTCTTGTTGCGGTTATTACTGTCCGAAGATTCCGGTTTTCAGTAGTTCGCTCTTTTGAAAAAATCATTTGTGCGTCTCGCTGGCGTTATTCAATCCTCCTATTGGGAATCGGTAGCTCCTTTTTTCTTTTTGTTCGACCAATCAGCTACTAATGTGAGAAACGAGATAGTTTCGAATAAATTATATCGTGAAAATAGTCGAACGGACTTAAAAAGTGCAAATGTAGCTGCTTTTAAATAGAACTTCATTCACCGTTTTAATCACACCGTATTTTTCCACTGTTTACGAAAGCGGTATTAACGTACATGCTTTTGCCTTATAACCATGTAAGTAATCTACGAAGAAATTAGAGCTGATTCATGAATGATCGACGACAATTACAGTACCTATACACATATGGTAATACGATAATAGAATGGCATCGAACGTATTGATTACCGATATTTAAGCATTAAAAAAGCCGTCGTGATTGTTGTTAATCAAACTCGATGCGCTATAGTAACGATTTAGCGACATTATCTTTTGATAAGTTAGCGCTAGTATATAAGCACGTTGGGTTCGGTTCGGCTCGGTTCGGTTGCATTTAGAACGATGCTTGTCGAAAGCGTATGACTCATTCTTAATATTAAAGCGTTTGTCGCGTGGTTGCGTTCTCGTTCGACGGTTGCACTTTACCGAACGCATCGTAACGCACGTTCCCTGTGTGTTTGTCGTCGACGCTTTTTTTGCCAGGCTCTGACATTCCGATTCGTTTCCCTTCCGTCGGTGAAACTTCGTATCGATTTGTGCACGGGCCAAGTGGCCGATATAAATAATCCGTGATTTAGAACTTCCATAATTTATAGTCTTGTACGGATTCAAACGGCGACCTTAATAACGTCCCGAGGAAAGTATCATCGTCCTTCGCGGATACCGGATTCGCAAAGTCGAGTCTCCGCTTGATTCCCCAGTCGATTCGTCTTAAGATCTATGTACTTGGCTGATTGAAAAGGCTTTTAGCTCGAGCGTTCTGAATAATGCCATTATACCAGAAGATATTTTGCAGTATCGTAAAATCGTCAATTGCATCGATCGGGTTAACCGTCTGGAGTCGGCGTTGCTTTACATTCGAGTGATTTCATAGGTAGCGATAAAGGTACATTAATACCGTCGGTATTGTTCGCGGACATTCGTCGTCCGATTAAGTCATCGAAGTGTGAAGCGTTCCTTTTCCGTTGATAATATCGAGCGTGTCTAACAATCGCGCCGTCACATAACAATCGTTCGATTTATACCGGCTGTAGCTCAATTTTTCGGTGTAGCTGTTCTTCTCTATCTCTGTTTTAATTTTCGCTTCTGAACTTTAGATCCTGTTTACAAGTGAAAGACAAAAGCATTGGTATCGTTAGAACGTAGAAAGAAAAAGAGGAATATTTCCTATGTTGTGAAATATATTCAAGTTGCAAACTAAATGCAAAATATCAGAAGACCTCGTCTTCGCCTTAGTCGCAGCAACTTGTCGCTTGTTTTGCGTTAGATTTCTTGTACAGTTCTCGTAACGTGTTAATACGTTTTTTACGTAATTAATCTCGTTCCATCGTATTTAAATCACAAACGGTTGACGAACGATATCGTCCATTATCTTAATGCAATGGTCGTGCCGAGGAGCACTACATCAGTT
This sequence comes from Bombus confusus, assembly GCA_014737475.1. NCBI lineage: Eukaryota > Metazoa > Arthropoda > Insecta > Hymenoptera > Apidae > Bombus > Bombus confusus. Next base: position 4,672,085 of record JACXIV010000035.1, read on the forward strand.
TTTCCTCTACTCCATTGATACTAATTGTAGATTCGTACTTTGAATTCAGCGTTGCATGTTCCGCCTTCCATTGATGCATCGAACCATCGGGTATTCTTCGGAGATTAGTTCGTTGCCCGTTTCATTCGACCAGGAACAAAGTTAGCTAATAAGCACGATGCAGTCGCGTGACCATAAAAAGTTTGCCGTTGTGATTATCACGTCGTCGTTAAAATTCTTTTGGCGAAACCAAAAATTTGTTAATTCCACCGCTACATACTCGATGCATCGAATGATGTTCGATCGTATCGTTCTTCGAAGAACCAGATTGCTTTATCGCGATGCAACTCTCGATAAAGATTAATTGGCTAGCGCTACGTGTATTTATGAAAAGCTATATCGTGCCCCTTTGCACAAGATTTAACGCAATTTAAAAGAACGAGTCTGCCACTTTACGTTCGTTCTCATATTTTATATCCATTCGTTATACGAGTTTATTTGAAAATCCATCAACGGAAACGTAACTAACTGGGACGATAGATTGGCCAACATCGGTACAGTATTCGATCTTATCGAATATCGATTACTTTTACCGATCGTTTGTCTTTTATTTCGAATTCGCAGAATAATTAACTACACCGTTGCCTCTTTTTATCGTTTGTCGTCATAATCTCACTGAAATAATTCTCCACGCCGATTGTATCCTTCTAATTTCTCAGTGATTGATTTGTCCGTGAAAGAAAAAGATTTGTAATCTACTCAATGAGACAACGGTTTTTAATCTTCAAGCGTGTAACGTGTATCAGAAAGGAAGTGCAAAACTCGACTAAGTTTTATCAATTATACGACAAACACTTATATCGTTAGGGTACGATCCTATCAGCAATTTACGTAACTGATTTCCCAATGATTATAAGATCTCCAGCAATCTGTTTTCTTTTCTTGTTCAATGTTTTCTTTTCTTTTATCACTATATTATGCGGATATTTACGCAAACGCGAATTTTTACGAATACGATTAAAAGATTCGGATCTAAGACAGAGATTTTTTTTCATGTACTAGATATTATAACGAGTACTACGATGTCCCTCTTGGTTAAGATGTCCTATTTGCCGACTATTTGATAACAGCTGTTATTACATAATTTTACACGAAAGATACAAAATATACGAGTATCTTGAAATATTTCAACGTGTTTGGGAAAACGGAAAAACGTTAGATAATAGATAAGACATTTCAAATAATTATGTATACTTTAAGCGTACTTTGGATATTTCGTATATTTTTATATATACTGTGCATTTCTATATCCTCGAAATAATAAATGCACAAAAATTCGCAGTCTTGTTGTTATTATACGCAAGAACGACCGTCTTAAAAAACCATATGCCACGTGGCGTAGTTGGCGTGTTCTCCCTGTCCCTTATAGAGCGATTATCAGTTTATCATCTGGCTTTACTAGCCAGTGGCTCGTCGGTATGGACAAGCCGTAAATGCACTTAGCGAGGGATCTGATGGGTCTACGATGTGGTCATTGTGCCTTCGCTGGCGTTTCTCGTATCGCGTGGCCCGTGCAGGGTTCGACCAAGAGGCGTATCGGTCGCGTACGCCGCGGTAAATTGCTTTCCAAAGTGATCCAGGAGCGTGTTGCCTATGCTACGGCCAGGGAAACTGGCTTGCGGTTGTTCGCGAGAACGTGCACACTGCCTCGAGCTATCTTCCGCGATGTATATTCTGCCGCATTGGCTTCCACATCGCTCAGTGGACTGTTCGCGTGGAATAACTCGTCGAGAATGGCGTTTATTGATTCAAGAGGCGATGCGCGACAGGAAAGAAATTTCTGTTAACGCTCGGCCCTGGTGTATTCGCTGGTGATCTTAGCCTGTGACGTTTTCGATGTTGGTTAATATGAAAAGCGATTCTTGGTGAAGTGTACACTTAAATGAATAAATAAGTGTGTAATCGATTATGATGCTTCGCGCTGATTCTAGCAACTTTGCAACTCTCTGCTAGTTTTCTCTGTAATCTTTAATCCTTTCGAAACTAACGGAACTATAGCTACATGCCAAGGTGCTTTACTTTTAGAAAGACTGCTCGATGGTTATATAACTTTTTTGATGTTACTTTCGATGAGATATACCTATTATATATTGGGACATAGGATAGTTCTATTATAAGTAAATTTATACATCTTTCCAAGAATGTCTAACTTTTCTCGCATATCGCACTGCTTTATTACTATTTTTCTTCACATATGATCCATATTGGTAGTTGTCAACCGATGGTACGTGGATAATTTGTGCAATATATAGGTACTATAACAATTTCATCATCCGATAGTTCGAGTATTGTCAATGTTAACGTGTACGGTCGTCTCAATTCTGAGTAACCGATGCTAGAGATCATATGACAGTAACCTAATTAAACGTGTATAGTCTTAAATTCCTACGTACGAGACACGGTTTTTCTTAGCGGTACAGAAATATTTCCATGTCTATTTCGATGGTATAAGAAAATTGAGAATCCTCGACCCGTACTATTATATTATTATCTTGATAGAAACATTTAAATTGTACGAAATCTTATTCAAACGTTCAATCAGATGCGTGAAAACCTATTATATTAACGTCTTCGTTGATGAAAGAAAAATTCGTGTCTAAAGAGCTTAAAGCGTGCTCTCGCACGCACAAAATAAGTTCTTCCCACGTGTCTTCTCTAAATATCTTTTCGCTCGTTGTTAATATTCTAACACAAACATCCTTCTCATTCATTCGTTATCCATACGAATTCTATCGTTCTCGCGTAACATTACGAAAATATGAGCGACGTTGATAGATACTCATAAAACGAATACTTTTGGTTTCTGCTGTTATCGGAGAACGTTTATAGGTTCTTGAAGATTCGGTCCGTTTAGAATAGGAAGTCCTATTACTTTTTTGAGGCGCCATGTGGTTCTCTTTAACACGACCGTTGAATTGATTTCCGCTTTCGGCGTGTCGGAGAAACGAGAGCCAGCTATAACGGCAGTTATTTGCGGGCTCCGCATGTGTGTTCGTGTTATACGTGTCGTAACAGTCGTACGTACAGCCGTGGTAATCACTCTCTACCTCTGAACTTATAGAAGCGCACGACCCGGCGAAACTTGTTTCTTTCTTTTCGTCGTAATAATATACCGGTGTTGGAAAACTCGATCAGCTGATGCGCTGACGTCATTGCGGTGTAAAGCCGTTGAAGCGACCGCGGTGTATGTCTCGGGAAGCTTTCGAAATCTTACCAAAGTCGAACGAGCAGCTATCGCTTCTTAACTTCTTCTTGGAAACTTTGTTTGCCAATTTTATCACAACTAATACATAGAATGCACTCTAATCGACGACCGTTACACAGAGTATCCCTTGCATTTGGATTAATCCAGCAAGGATCGAGCAGAGAAATAATTCGTAGAGGTTGCATAGATGCGGTAGCGTTGGAAGATTCGAATAAAGTAACTTGTTGTTTTATCAAGATGAAAGAAAGGTTTCTATGTTTCATCTATGTTTGAGAACGAATCAGGTTGAAAGATACTTTGATATTAATTTTGTAAAATTTATCGTACAAAAGATGGGAAAAATATTGAGTTTAATTATATGAAGATTACAGGAATACCGCTCTTTGACAAAAAAGAAGTATCTTAATGTATAAAGCACGTGGCTAAGAGTGGGAAGAATCTGTTAGATCTAACGACGTAGTTGATGAAGTTTTGCAGAAGCCAAAGATATAACCGCTGAGACGCACAATATCTTAATATTATGAGGAGTAATATTTTGAAAGTTACGACGATGGTGGAATTATTCGACAACGTAGGTGTATTGAATTTCTTAATTGCTCTTGTACAAATAATGGAAAACGTGACATACCTTCTTCTCTCTTCGTTTATTATATCCTACAGAATTAAGTTAAACTAAAATTAAAATATCTAAAGTTAGAACATCCAGACCTATTTAAAAATATATCGTAGAAGTGACCTAAAACCTTTGAAATATCTCTTCTTTCATTATCTCTTATATCTATCATATTGTGTATCATATATCTTCTAGACGTAATACGTTACGTGCTGCGCTATTCGAAACCATTTAATTTTGACTAATGAAAGTTTCCTGTATGTTTCATAATTTTTAGTTATGACTTGACCCATATATTTATATATACACACGTTCCTACGAACAAATTATTTAGCCTCGATTCTAATTTTTAATTTTCCTAGTGAACGCGTATCGCATTAATTGCTCGTTACGATACTCCATTTTCCTTGGTTCACGAAACGTTGATGTGAAACCGGTCGAACGAGAGTTCGTACGAAGCGTTTCAAATAGGCTTCTCGCGTTCGTTGAACAAGCTGGTTGTCCTTTATTTGGCCGGAACCTTGGTGCTCGTTCGGGGACAGGAAGTACGAAATTCCAAACTGTAGGCTACAGAGCGGTGTACGTAAAACCGACCTTCCGGTTATACCTGAGGGGGTCGATCGTGCCTGTTATGTTCCCACGGTCATGTTCTCGAAAAATTGATCGATCGCTCTCGAGGGTGCGACGTTTGCCTAAATCCACCCTTCCACCTTTACCTTTCGTGCTAGAAGTACAAAGAGCTTGATTCGAGCTTGGGGCTAGAATACGTATCACTCTTTTGACAATAATACGATATACTCTCAGAAGCCAAACTGATCGGCTCCTCTTTTTCTTAATTTCTTAATTTCATCAATATACGTATTACTATAATACACGTTAATGTACAAACGCAAGACATGTAAATATACATTCTACTTTTCAGATGTATACTCAATTTTCGAAGTAGATTCTATGTATGTTATAGGACACGCTGTATATACATATTTTTCATTCCATATTTTCTTCCATTTGACGAAGCTGTTACACGAACTCTCTTCGATTTACCCGACACTCTAGCAATTACGGCGCGTGACGCCATAATTACGTAACTTCCCGAAACTTCTGTGCGGAGTAGAGCGAGCGTTTATCTCGAAACCGGTAAACAGAAGCCAAAGGAAACTCGGTCGGTTCTCCTTGAAGCTTCTGCACGGTATAGCCCGTGTCTTTGGGTAATTTCGAGTGACAAGGAAGTACGTGGAGGAAAGAGGGGGACATCGAGACGAACCGATCCTCCGGCGATCCACTTTCCGAACACGGTAACATCCCGAGTCATCTCGGTCAGCTGATTCACACCGGCTACCCAGCTGACTCTTAATTTCCCTTATGGCGTCGGCGAGCAAGGAGCGTTACTTCGTCGCCTCGTCGCTTCGTGTCGTATCGTGTCTCGTCTCGTCTCGTCTCGTCGATTCGTGTCGTTTCGTGTCGTTTCGTGTCGTCACGGTTGCAATTTTCTAGTGTCCGGTTGGTCGAACGACCGGTCCTGATCGGCCGGTGGCATCGATGAATTCTCGGTGCAGCCGTGTGCCAAAGGAAACGCACACGTTCACAAACTCGAATAGCACGCACACTGCCGTACGAAACGTTGGAGGGCAGGTAGCAACCTGTCTGGTTGGCCGACTCGCTGGCTCGAGTGACTCAGGAGAACCTGATGACTGCAAAGTGAAATGAACTCGGCCCCGGATCCGGCTAGACTAGCCGCACACCGTGTAACGTCCTTTTAACGCTGCCTTGTCGCTGCCTGCCTGCTTGCTTGCCTGCCTGGCTGGCTGTTTCTCCTCTCTTTTCTGTCTCTCCCTTCTCTTTACGCCCGTGTGGGTTGGCTGTGTTCTTCGCCAACTCGGCAACGGAAATGCGATATATTTTTAGACAGCCACTTCTTCGGCTACTACTCGGACTTGACCCACGCGAGATGTTAACAGTGTCACACGCGTGTCCGTGGCTCGAATCGTCTACCTGTTCGCTGCTGCAGCTCGTTAATTGCCTCGTGATCAGCCCAGACGTTCTTTGGCTAGGAGATATAGGAAGCGCGAAACAGACGATAAAGTACCGGATGATAGTCGATGCTTGGCTGATCGTTACGTAACCGATAGGACGGATGAAACGGGACTGGGAAGCAGCGTATTGTTAACCCTGCAGCATATACTTTGGATTATATACGAGCCAATCGTGTTTTTTGTGTTATTAAAAGTACCCATCTATCCTTTGAGTTTGTGAAAAATACGAAAGAGTGGTCGTCGATAGCGTAATATATCGCCTTAATTTTATGGTAACATCGTTCTTGAAACATTGAGAGAACTTCTGTTTATTGAAACAAGAGTGGATGTAAATGCTCGTAATGTAAAAATCGATAGTTGAATAGTAGTAGCAGGGTTAAACAACAAATCAAAGTTATCGTTGATTCATCAGGCTATTCGTTGCTACTTCAAGGTTCAACGACACGCGATGCTATTGCGTTTTGCCATGTATTTGCTTCTCTTTTTTTCACGTGTATATGTGTATACACGTTCGTAGAGGAAAAATACAGAAAGAAGAGAAACGCTTGTTTATAAAGCATTTCGAGGCGGACGATTTCGCAAACAACGATCGGTTACACCGTATTTGGGCGGCTCGATTAGTGGATTAACGTTTTCGTGCTCTCCAAACGCGTTCGTATTTACTCCGTCTGGTCTGATATGTCTCATGGTTCGCCACGATTACGCACTTCCCCGGTTGTATTGTTCAAGAGATTCAGGTTGGTAATTGGCGACGACGCTCGAAGACGCCGTTCTCGACGCGACGAATCAACTTCTGTTAATTAACTGCCTCTTTAGAAGCATCAAAACAATTCGAGGATCGCGATGATATTATCTACCTTATTTATATTCCGTTCGACGCCCTCTCAGCCACCCTTTCGTTGAAAGCACTTCATCATTCGCTAAACGAGGAGATAATGAAAATACCAGTGTTTTATTTATTTCAGGCTTTTATTTTTTTATTCATTTATTTGACCAGTCGAGTAATTATTATTATGTATAAATATTGGAATTGATAGCAAATACAAATCAATAAGTAAAGGTTCGCTTGAAGCTTTAAGGACCAAACAATAGTTTATCAGAATGTTACATATATTTCGTTCTTCTTGAATTTCATAAAATTATAAAATCTAAGTGGAAGAAATAATGACAAAAAGATATGGAAATCGTGGAGTTTTTTTTCACAGCCACGATGTTAAAAAAATAGAATTCGATTATGTAATTTGGATGAAAGAAAATTGCAAATGAAATGTTGCGTTATAGCAATGCTGGCCCTCAATGTGTCAATATGCAAAGAAATTAAAACACGATCAGATCTCCAGTATATTTTTTAGTTATTAGTTTCATCGATTCTCATCTTGCTAAACAACAACTATAAATAGTCTAAGAAATCTGTTCTTTTTCACTCGTGAGTCGCTATTTAGACTATAAAGCTAAAGAAACCGCTATAAGAAAGAGAGGAATGTTATGTAAAATTTACGATAATACGTACGCAAATCGATCGAGCATGGGCTCGCGGTAGAAAATGCTTTCTGGCGGAAGACTCGAGGAGATCGCGGTCGATATTGACCAGGCATCGAACCATCCGTTCCGCGCAATATTCTTGTTTTCTTTCGCGACTATCGCGGCCTTCCATATTTTCTTCGAATCCTGGTTGCGTATTATCGTGCACGTGTGAAACGAAAGGCGTCAGCAAACATCGCGTGGCGTCAGAAGCTATGCGGTGGAACCGCGCGGCGATCAGTTCTTTCCCTTTTGCTCGTCGTCGTTTGGTTCCGCCGATGTTAACTTGTGCCCCTTTATCGAGTTATGCTGCTGACAATGATTTACGTCTGGCCGTGCGTACTGGCAGAGATTCCACAGTTTCACCGAGGCAAGTTGCTTCTACACGAAAATGTTATTCTTCGAGCTCAAACGTTTCTCTGTTTAACGCATCCCCACTCTACCGTCAGATATATCATACAAAGCGTTATGAAAAGGAAAGCGGATTGGACTTATACAAATTTTATTAATGTCTCTTAGCTTTATTAACATCTCTGAACATGGTTTTGCGTGTATCATTGTACGTATAACGTAGGTCCGTTTCACGATTGTCGCGCAAAATTTGCATTAATTTTTTTCCAATTAATTCGCAAGGATGCGATTTTTGATATTTTCCGTAATTCTCTCGAAGGTTTGGTTTTTTGGAAGGTTTAGATTTTTATGAATTTCGATGTGTTATAAAAGAGCGAAGAAACAAGCGGAAGTCGACGCTTGTTAATTTCACTCTTATTTCCCGATTTATCGAATACGAATCACGACGAAAACCGTAAAAACGATGTTCCGCCCCAATGAAATTACGCAAACAGTAACCGGAAGGAATAAAATTTTTTTTAAGCTAATCGTTTGTTCCCGTCTAGTTGGTTATGTTTAAATACGTTCCAAGAATTCTCGCTATTACCGCAGACTACTTGGCACACCGAGTCTTCTACTTTATGACATAATCGGGGGAGAATGCGCGTCGTCGGTGGATTTATTGTGCAGAGGTCGTTGCAAATACATAACGTTATAGAAACGATTACATCCGTAATCATCTCGAGAAGCCAAGTGGCGGAACGTGATGGGAATGCGTTTCGCGGAGAAGGTGTGCGTTACGGTGAAACAGAACGCTGGAAGAACGAAGGAAAGAGTCGTCGATTCTAGTAACAATATACTTTCTTTCTATCTGTCAATCTATCTATTGCGATGTTTTGCAAGAAAACAAATAATCGCACTATGTGGAACGTGGAGATAGGAAAACAATTAAGCTGGCGGATTTGTTGTTACAAAAAATTAAGATCGGTTTATCCTCTTACGTGTATCGGGCAGAGCTGCGTTCGAGGTCGGTTATCTGTGCCCGCCAGACGGCTTTGATATTCCCTCTATTGTTTAAATTTCTACCCAAGCGTCGTTTGATCGCAGAGGAAAAAAACTAGGTCGTTCATGCGTTTAGCTCTGATTAACGGGACTATCGTGCTTCAAACGAGGGGAAAAAAGCGAAAAAAAGAAAAACAAAGAAAGAAAGAAAATTAAGAAACGGAGGAAGAAAAAGATGTTCGTTGCTCCTATGCGCTTGTTACTCATTTGTTGCATCGGATCATCGCGACCTCTTTCCCGTGATTCTCTGATTATATATGTATGCATATGAAGTATCGGATATTGATGAGCGTAGGTCATGGAATTTTTGTAGAATAATTCATAAGATGATACGATGAAACGATCGTTATCTTGGCGCCACTCTCAGATCTTTGGCACGGTGATATCGGTTTTCTACGGCCGGTAGTTCTTGCAGCTTACTAAGGAAGCAAAAAGGATATTGCAAAAACGTTTAAGGATGGCGCCTCGTTTAAGAGATTAAGGTCGATTTAACAGATATATGCGTGATCTTACTATAAATAATTTTTAAATAGGCTTACGGTAAAGCTATCTTCATTGGTCACATATAGTGGATCAGCAACATTCGCACTCATCCTCTCGACGACTTTAAACGACCGATTTTTTTTTTCAGAAACTAGTTTCAATATACTTATAATTCTTATAAGTTTTCAGTAGATATTCGATATATGCAATGCCGAACTGGGCATAATATCGTGCATATTTTTGCGAATGGGAGGAATTCTTATACTTTGCAGGAGAAATAAGAGAGAGAAAGAGAGAGAGAGGGAGGCAGAGGGAGAAAGAGAAGAAAAGAAGAACGAGGAATGGGAAATGAGAATACAGAATGAGAAAGGAAGAATAGGGGAGAATATTGAAGGAAAGGAAGAAAGGAATGGACTGAGTAGAAAAAACAAAAGAAAGAGAAGGAAAGGAACTGTCTCAAATATTAATTATCTGTACAATGTCTCTGTGTTCATTATTTTTATCAGTTACACGGCAAGTACTTCTCTAAATATTTTTAAGCAGGCACATTGTAAAGCTTGCTAATAAAGTGTAGCCGTTACTTAAATGTTTTACCGAACCTTTTCCTTCCTATTCGCTACGGAGCTTCTTTAGTCGATTCTCACAGGTACTTTTACCATTGCGAACGAGTGTTTCGAATTAAAAGTTCAACGCAATTCCTCGCTCGTTCCTTCTTTTATATGTTGCGAAACGACCTTTTAAAAAAGTGGGGAGAAGAAAAAGGAGCAAAAAGAAAGGAAAAAGAGCAGCGATATTTTTAACGTCCCTCTGACTCACGAGAAGCAATTTCCTCCTGATTTTTGTTGCACTCGCTCGATGCACCTGTGCGTATATGCAGAAGCTAGCCACGGTCTAAAAATACCACTCGATTTGAAATATTTTCGTATTCCGCGTCGCGAAACTACAAACCGACCGTCGCTATTATTGGGTCGTAATAACAGAGGCATCTTTGCGTTCTTTGTCTTTTATTCTTCCTTTCTTGTACCGTTCCGGATACACCTTGCATTTAATTTGTCGCTACAATGACTATTTCGTCATTCGTGCTTGATAAAACAGACTTAAACTAGATGCGATAGAAAAAGATCCGTTTCCAAGAGAACATTTTATCGCTGCGAGACTACACCAGAAGAATTCATTTATCTCGACTTTCTGACTTTTATCGAAAGAAACTGTCTCACTATTGGATTACTTCGGATCCAAAGATACGTCTTTTAAATATGCATAATAAAACCACCAAGTTCTGCGCAATCAATAGTCAAGAGAGTGGCAAAAATATACATATTTTATCGCGAATCTAAATAAAACGACAATTTTAGCAAGATGAGCTTCGATATCGATCTAACTGACTTTTCAAATGTGATTCATCAAATTCGTCGCCAGTGTGATCTTCATTTGCATACACCTTCGAACCAACGATTCAATTCTGGTATTGTTAAATTTCATTCTCTCGTGAAATAAACACCATGGGTTTCGATAAAGGAATTAAACATACGCGTTCGTAGCAAGTACTTTCGCTCGAAGAGGCAGAGATTTCGAGGGAAAAGCCAAGCGAACAAAGCGTATCGTTGCTCGACTGGTTCGTTCGCTCTTTCGTCGGGGGCCCGTTGTACTCGCTTTGTCAACGAGCGAATAGCTTTTTGCACGCGCACGCACACGTCTCGGAGAGTACATAATACCGAGGTCTTCGTCGATGGCCTCTTTAGCCAAAGTCGGCCTCGGCTTCTAAACGTGAACGCGCACGCACAGAATTCTGGCTGTCGAAGTTGCTAACTGCGTACAGGGTGTACCACTCGTGTTCCCTTACGTTGATTATGATGTCGTGACACTGGTACCGCTCGTGTTTCGAACTTTATCACGGTGTAAAGGGCTATTCATAGTTCCGGGTTCGAGCGATAAACTTCTGCAGGAATAATTGCGTGAAGGAAATGTTCGTGCAGTTTCGGTGTATTAGAATACGGACGATATGCAAAACAAATACGACAGGGTGAATTTTAGCCCTTTCATAGGTGGTGAGAATTATGCCTCCTGTTAATTAATGTGGAAATATATTCCTATTTCTCGAGCCTGCCCATATATTACATGTATAGGTAACCATAGAAGAGAAAGATTAGATTTGATTAAAAAAGTAAATTTGTTGCTATCTGTCGAATTTTATTGGAATAAAATTTAATTTATATTACAAATTAGTTTCATAAAATATTCTCAACGTGGTTGGTGGAAGTCATAGAACGGGTTATCTTAGTGGAATAAAAATATATGTTGCTTAATATGCATTGCGTTGAAATTTTCGCTTTTTCATAAAAAAAATACTGCGCCCACGGGAAGATTAAATGGGACGAGAGTTTCAATCCTTACCTAGAACGGAAGATTTTGTGAATATGATTTTAGAACCGCAAGTATGTATTTAGAAATATGTACGTAGAATCATATTTGTGAAGAGCCTATTAATTAGAGCCTAATAGATTAATATAAAGAAGTTTCGTTGAAACTTCGTTTCATTCGACGAGGCTGCGAACATTTCTTCAAATTTTTCTCCTTCATGTTCCATCCTTCTTTGTAACCCCACCCCTGCTGCAGCGATTGATCCGCGTATAGTTTCGAATACGGTTTACACGGATCAAGGGAGCTTTAAAATCTGTATACAAACGTACCATAATACATACATATGTCGAGGCACGCGTCGTCGAACAATGGAATTGAAAAAAAAAAAGAGAGAAGAAATGGACGCTCGTATTATGAATAGAGGCGAGCACAGCTGGTCGGTGACAGAGTCACTGGAACGTCCTGTACACGAGTCGTCACGAGTAGTTTACACTATCCAGCTGATGCTTAATGCGAGACGAGGATATACAGACCGGTGTACGCGATGTAAACTTTACCTTTCGTTGATTCAGGCATGTTCTGCGTATCTCGTGACCTTCGATTAATGTCATGGAAGTGGAATCCTTGGTGAAATCCGAAGAAGCCGTCGATGAGTCGACGATCGCGCGATCCCCTTTGCTATTATTAAATTCTTCAATCCACCGTATATCCAATCGAATTAAACTAAACAAACGATATTCGATCGTTTCCATGGCCATCGGAGCTTATACAGTTCCCGATTATCGAATTAGAATCACAGAAATGTTGCTTCTCTGCATATAACACGCTATATTATTTTACATGGATTGTAAATTGTCCTTGGTTATCCAAATTATTATTAGATACTATATAATACTAGTAGATGATCACGTACATCATATCTCCGTATTTCTATAATTAGGACTCGAATGTTATTGAAAGCGTCTCGAATCTGTTTACCCTTGATCATCTCGTTACCCGATTTCAAGACTAAAATTCAGAAGATTTAGTAAAATAACGAGGATATGAAAGTAGCGCGTACGAAACATCTTGCAAGGATATGAGACGAGACGAGGAGAAAAAATGGAAAGATAAACTTCGTTAGTAAACTCCGCTTACGCCTATCAATATTATCATAAAACTGAGAAACGTTGAAAGTTTTAATTCGGTTCTAATTCGATGGATAGAGAGACTGTATATGTCCTTGATCAACACAAAATACATACGTATTACGATATCGTATCAGTCACATACGAGTCGCTGGCGTCTAACTATAGATCGTCTTATCTTCTTCTTTCTCAAATTCAATGCAAAATCTACTCGCATCGATTCTTGAAGGTCCATCGAGGTCAAGAACTTCGTTAGAAAGACGCAGAGTACGGTTCTACCGTAAGGTCAAGCATTCTATTGTATTTACGATCTCGTTGTCGGTGCTCTAATTTTCACTAGTTCGACGGATTTCTGTCGTTTCTCGGCTGTCTCGCTGTTTACGAACAACGACGTTGGATTTTATTTTCCTTTCAGCTGGCGGCGTTTTCGCTCCGACGCTTTCCACGCTGTGTCTCGTATCCCGGTACTGTCTGTATCTCACCTTATTACTCCAGCAAATGTCTCGATAACTAAATTCCGTTGGAAATGTTGGAATCTTCTTGAAGAACAATTGCCATTCTACAAGTCTTCTTCGGGGATCGATAATACGCGAACTCTAGACTGTGATTCGTTTGATTTTATTCGAGTTCTAGTTTCGATAGACAAGATAGAAGTACAGGAAGTGGAAAAAAAATGTACGTATCTAGAAAACGAGGACACGTTGATCACTTCCTTCCGATTAGATTATAGCAGTAGTTAGAAGTCTATGGAATTAATATCTACCTTATACTTTCTCTTTTGTTAATTCTCCATCCTGAAAATCCTCCGTTTTCTCTGCTCTTACTTTCGCTGTATCGTTCGGTCGTTAAATTCATCAACGTCGAACCGTGTTTTTTTTCTTCTCTCACTTTCGAGTGGAACGAGCTCGACCATCTTATCCGTACCTCGTTAAGATTCTAAAATTCATTTTTTCTTTCCTATTGTTTTTCTTCCGGGAACTAATAATGTTGGACCGAATAAAACCGGGTTTCTTTTTAGCACCTTCTTTCTCATTTTACCTCATTGCCTTCGCCTCTAACAGGGTCAGTTGAACACGGCCAAGTTTCCTTCGCCACTTAGAAACTAATTTTCATGGAAATTTATTAAGGGCGCGTACGAGAAACTTTATACAATTTCCTTCTTCCTCGTTTCTCCTAATTTTATTATTTCGGCTACCTAAGTATTTCGACGAAATAAACTCCGACTACCTGTATTATTTATCCCTACCTTTATCTTGCCTTCGTTTCTCCTCCCTTCGTATTTTTCTTTGTTACACGCGACAAGTTAAAACGATGAAAACGTACAACATTTTTATTCCCTAAAACGTAACATCGAGAGTCACTTCACGAACCTAACGTCTCTTGCAAGAGCTGGTTCTTCCACTGAAATTTTATCTCGAGAAAGAGGGTCGGCCCTGCGCACCGTGCATTCGAGATCAAAATGTCAACACGAGAAAGATATTTTTCGTGCTAGCATCACGCTACGCTTCGTAGACCAAGGAAACATGCGAAGTATCATAAGTGTCCGTATAATCCGCTTTCCCGTACGTTCTCTGGCATGTTTTCGCGAATAAAAATTCTCTTGTAATTCTCTGTAATTGCTCGCGCTGTTAACTTGCTAACTGGCTCATCCCTTAAGTAGAAACTTCTATAATTACGAAATTTAAAGAATGAAATATTGCGTTAACGCAACATTAAAGCCTGACGGCTTAAAGTTCATCGTTTCGACATGGAAAAAGGAAAAGGGAAATTTATCGATGCTTGATAGAAGGTGAACGTGAACCTCGATTCAATTAACTATAAAACTCTGTTCAATTAACGTGGAAACGTGTAGCAAGAAGCAATTGTTTCGTGGTTAATAATTGCTGTTAATTTAATACGTCAGATGATATTATAACGCCAAACGTTAGCTATCGTCGAATAGGAGTTGCTTCTCGCAGATTCACGTGCAATTGAACCGCCTGGAGACTTCGCTCTAATTGGATCTCATCCTGCTATTCGAATATCCATTCGCCTTATCAATCTGCATTTAATTAGCGTCACTGCCGTTCCGTCGCAAACATAATTAAGAGTATCCGAGAAAAAACACCGCTTAAATTCGTCCCGTGGACAATTTAACTTAACGAAGCGAGGCGTCCGTTAGAAAGGGAATGGCGATTTTGTTTCCGTGCAACGCGATCGTCCACATCGACTACGTACCGTTATTGGATTTTCAAATTGAAAAGTTGAATTCTTACAACACTCATAACCGGAATAATTCAGATCGCGGGAATGACATCTGATCGTTGATAGATCGAGGTGAATGGCGAATACGAAACTTAGATAAGCCTTTGACCGTATGTAACTTGTTCAGAGAATATTGTATTTAATCGGAGGAGTTTGCTCATGACTCAATACGCGTCTGCAGTTTCATTGTTCGAAATCTCTAAGGATTATCAGTTTTAGAATTCAAAATTTATAGAACGGAACCGTGATCGTTTCCTTGTTCACAGTTTCTTTCGGAATAATTCATGCATCGAAAGGTTGTCTCCGGGTGAGATAGATAACGCCTTTAAATTTTGCTAAATTCGTATTTCTAGCAACATTTAGATCACTTCTTCTTCTTCCTCTTCTTTCGACGATGTTCTGACATTTCTTATTATTCTTGATTATAAATCTTCTTAACATCCAATATATCACGTATAGCCAATTTCTTCTTTCATGTTTTAATCATACTTACTTTTACTTCTATTCTTAAACCGGGCTGACAATCAACGCGACGCGGCAAGATTTAATCAGTGAAATTCAATAGCTACGTTCCATATTTACCTACGAGTGCCGATCTAATAGTTGCTAAGCTAGGAAGACGAATAGATGGAAGAAATTTCAATTCGTCGTGGTGACAACGACGAAGATGCAAAAGCAGATTCAGATCCTTTCGAAATTTGATTCACGTACATTCGAAGGTGTTTCGCCGGCATGCCGATCCAACGATGGTCGGGTAACAAATACGATCGTCTAACAGGATCTTAAGCCCTGTGGAATTCAATACCTGCTTTTGAAAGATGTATGTATTCCACATTGTGAGTCGAAGGTACCGAGAACAATCGTGGTTCTAGCTCTTCGACGAAGTTTATGGTCCAGAATCGAAGAAAGATGAAAATCCTGCAGGCGCATTGATTATTCCATCGAACACAATGTTTTTAGCGGACACTTCTATTTAGAGTAATGGCTGTGACCTGTGCAACATCATCGCGGGAAGTTTAAGAAGAAGAATTACCGAACGACCGATAGCCATTTCCATCGTGAAATGTGCTGTTATTTTGGACTTGTACATCGATCACGTTGACGTTAAGAAACTTTTTTAGCATATTCGATCGGGAAACGACGTATTGGTTCGCTGTTAATTTTATCTGAACCGATTTCTGTCTGCGAATAAACAATCGAGGTCAGTGACCCAAACGATTCGATTCTTAACCGAGGCTAAAAGAAGCCACGTTGATCAACTGGAATATTTTCGTGAGCCACTGTATTCGCGATGTTAGATCTGCTGATTTATGGTCGTCCTTGCGATTCACAGTTGTTAGTGTAAAATCCGAAATATAAATGAAAAAAAGAGATAGGAAATACGCGATCATTTTTTTCAGAGAAAATTGCCAATTACGAAGTTCGAGATATTTGAATTAGCCTTGGTCGTAGATTGTACGAGGAAAGAGTTGACGAAAGAAGATTACTCGTTAAAAAGGTTTACCCTGGGTTGGTAATTTCATTTGATAATTGAACGTGGCGCCTGGATTGCAGCAGCGTCTGACATTTAAGAATATCGTGATAGCTTCAAATTTTCTTTCTAACGACATCTAAACCTTCCTTCCTTAAGTTTATGAGGAAAATAATATTGTAGGTTACCAGGAGTAGATGCCATTAATCGGTATAATAATAATAGAGTCGTATTTCTTAATCTCGCAGACTCTTTTCAATTACTCGTAAACGATTAGATTTACGCGGGTCTGCAATTTGCAATCTCTCCTAACCTGCTTAGCTTTTATTTCGTATTTCAACGACACCTTCCTCGCCCTTTCCGTTTCATCGAGTATAAATTATTCGAAATTCGAAGGATTCTCTTGCTTTTATCTTTTCAAAGGAAAGAGATCAGTCCATATCCAGATATAACATCCATTTCTGCTTATAATGATCTTCCGCCTGTCTGGAGAAAGTTTTTCATTGTTATTATTAAAATGTTCTATTGTCTCTATAAGTTCGATGCTTAGTATCGAAAGTTTTCTTTATCGAGAAGACTCTAATAAAGTACTTCGTACAATATGCTCCATTTTTCTAGAACAATTAACGATAAAGTCTTCAATGGCGGTTCATTTCTTCGGCAGTGTTGTGTCGTTAAAATATCCATACATTTTAACTGCCTACAATTTCTGAAAATGCTCAAATAACGTTGTTAACGCGTTGAATGCCACGGGGGTCACCGGTGACCCCCGTTTTTTGACTTCATTTTATAACATATTTTGCAAAATTATCGCATAGTTTTAGCTTTCCCGGCGTTGTTTTTAATTCATGATGTGTTTTTCTCAGCAACTTTTCACGTGGAGACGTGGAAACGTTATTTCCAATAATGTTTAAATAGGTGAGTAGTATGTAAAAAAATACATTCAACGAAGATTCGTTAGCAAATCAAGGTGTCTTCTGATTGGAGATGCAGTAACAAGTAAGTAACTAGTGATGGGTACTGGCCGCCCCCACTACTACCTAACCCCCACCACTGTCGAACATGGGAAAACCCGCTTTCATTGCTCACTAAGGTAAAACCCGTGTTTTAATAATTAAAAAATTAATAATTTTATTAAAACATGGGTTTTTACCTTAATGAGCAATAAAAACGGGTTTTAATAACACGGGTTTTACTTTAACGAGCAATAGACCCAAGGAACGTTTCGACTTGAATGATATTTGATGGCAGTTAAGGGCCTTGACAGTAAAATAAGAAATACTAAATCTTATAACAGTTCTTTAGGATTATTGCGGGTCCGAATAGGTATGTTTATACAGATGGTGACCATCTCGGCCGAGGGATGGATTAGGGTCTATGGTAGGTCCCGGGACGTAACAACGTGGAACAATTATTTAGCCACGCGAAGAAACATTATGAGGTAATTGATAATCGCAAAAAAATAAGTGAATCGCGCGAAATCGCACTTTAGCGCCACAGGGGTCCTCCGTGAGATAAATTTATTAACGATGATTATACACCGTAACATATCCCTTGCAGGTAATATTTCAACGTTATATGTATCGCGTAATAAAAAATTCATCGTGGCGCCACGGCCGATCCCTGTAAAATTAGCGTGGCGTTCAACGTGTTAATATGTAACCAAAGTCGGAACTTCCAGCCCCCTAACCCAATATCAAGTACGTGGTCAGATCCCCGCGGAACGTTTCCGGATACACGTTGGTCTTAATCGAACAGGATGGCTGGGAGAGCAGAGATTTTGGGATAGACTTAAACGCGCGTACAGCTCTGCCTAGTAACGAAACAAGCTGTTGGTTGATCGAAACGTCGAACTATGTTTTATCCCTGTGCCGCTAGGTATTATCGATCCTGTGGTTCCCGCAAGGGTGGGATTAGTTTTGCAATGCACAAGAGCGTTGTCGGTGAGGTCCTTGAAATGAAGCGTGAATTTCGTCAAGGTTTCGACGCGGACGGTACCGCGAAATTCTCCGAGGTCGAAGGGAAAACACTCGAGGGCAGTTGAGGGTGGTGAGAAGGCGGTAGGAGGTGGGCCGAAAGTGGCTCTTGTGAACGAACTTCCCATTTACGACGTGTATTCTTTTGCCTGTTCGCGGGCCGGCTGCACGTGCTGGTACCCTGACCTACATTCACACCTACGTCTAAACCTATGTCTACAGCGGTCGATCGTCTGACCGTCCCGCGCCGATTGCCTGGCAACTGGCCGGTCTGATTTAATATTTTCGAAATTACCTCCGCACTCTGGCCTACATTCTCGGCTCCGCGTGGCGCGCGCGTTGCGAACCAACGCGAACCGACCGCCGCTCCCCTTTGAAAAAGCGTATTTCTGTCGTCGGTGCAGTTTGCGCCGCAGTTCGCGGTGTCGAACCTGTTGCTTCCGTTCTATCAACGGTGGAAACGAATAAAAAAAGGAAAATCTGTGAGAACAACGATAACAACAATGATAATAAAAATAAAAAAAAAAAGAGAGCGAAGGCGAGTAGGACAATGGACGATCGGGATTATACGTGATTGATCGAATGAACCGCTGACCAAGTTATACGCGATCACCTGGATTTTACGTCACGAATGAGTATTTGTTTGCGGGTCGATTCGTTACTCGTTGATAAGTTGCCGAGATAGCAGCGATTTTTTTATTATCTGTACGTAGGAAAGCAGCGAGTTCGCGACCGCGTTTTCAGAAGGACTTTTTTCCTCGTTAATCGCTAACAGTCTCGATGAAACGATATATTTTCTACTAGCTTCCGACTTTTTATTCAGCGGCGGGAACTTTCCGTGTTGGTAGATATTAAGCTACGTTTGGTGTAGGAGGAAGAAGATAGCCGTTAAATCGTGGTCAGACGTTCCGTCTTTTTTAATTAACTGTTTCATTAGCCATTTATAGAGGAGTGTGTTTCACACTTGAGTCTATATCCAGGTCGAGTCGCTCGCGTTTTTATTCCTGTTCGCTGTTCCATTCACGTTACCGTAGACGCGTTTCGTCTGGATTCGTCATCCGGATCGGTTTAGCTGGCGTGAAATTTTTTTAACTATCGGAAGCGAGAGACAATCGTTTTGGTATTCTTTGAAATTTCACGACAATTTTCAGGCGATTGTCCTTCGATGTGACGTTCCCGTAGTGTCTTAACCGGAAGCAGCTCTACTTTGTAATTGCTAATCGTTATTCGAACTGGACACGGAACTATACTTGCTCCTCTTTACTCCGCCATTATTCTCATTAATTACGTCAGGCTAACGCAGACCCGTGGTGTAGATCAAAGGCTTGCGATGCAAAAAGTGACCGTAAAGAAAAAGGGGAGAAGGTAAATCAATAACGCACCTCCTCTTTCTCGTTCGTCGTCTTTTATCTTCGCTCGTATCGGCCGACAATAACAGCATCATTAAAATACGCGTTTCAATTAATACAGTTGCCAATGGAAATCGCGAATATCTGGGATGTTTCAACATTGCGCTTCCGTATATTTCCTAAGCATATTTTCTTGAAACGTATCAGGTAAAAGAGAAAAGGGAGAAAGGGATGAAAAATGAGGGTATAAGTCTCGTTATTGCGAGAGATTCGTGCTACGCTGAAACTTCTCTTCCTGATATTCATTGTCTGATCATAAATTTAAAAAATGTGATTATCTGGAATTTAATTACACACTGGTTCCTCCTTTAAAGTCCCGACGTTTCATAATTACTACCCATTTCGTTCGACAAAAAAAGAAAAAAAATTCGTGGATGGGCTCTGTCGCATCGTCCCAGCAACGTCACATCGCGACATTGAAATTGACTTTTGAACGTTAAAAGAGGCCACGGAAGATCGATAAATCGAACCTCGAGAAGCCCTCGTGTATCGTCGAGCCCTCAGGTTGCAGCTTTTGTTGATGCAACGAATAATTAAAGTAATGCTGTCTATATTCATTGAGGCGTTCGTTTCGGAGTTAAGATTATGATTCGATACGTGTTTCCACGTATGTTTCCCATTTTTGAGACATCGTTTATCGTTTCGACGATACAGACCGATCGAAACTTCTATGTTCTTCGCGATTTTCGATCGGACCGAGGATGATATCGTAAATAATACGTCTGTTCCTTATGTTCATTTTTATATATTTTTATTACCTTCAATCGCGTGTTTTCATGTTGATTTAATCTGCCTTCTGATCGAGATAACTTTTGATCAAGTAACACGGTCGCGATATTGATACGTAATGGTTTCGATTTAACAAAGGCAGGTTGCATTGGTAATAAAAAGATTGCGTATATTGTTACAGATTGATATGTTGATATGTTATACCTGATGTCTATATGTACATGTCTTATTTTAAATATCTGTGCATTTTGTTCATTTCTGTAGGTTTAAATTTCCCATAGATATATAAACATGCTGGGTTTAGTAATAAAATTTAATTTCATTATTTCGAATAATCATCCCAGCAAAGTATCTAATAGAAAGGAAATCAAATAACAATGGAACAAAATAGTTTCCTCTAGGTTTATGCCTCCTTTGTTGCTTCTATTTAGTTTCAATTTAACCTTGATCTAACGTTGATCCAACCTCTGTTTAGCTTTGATCTTGAAATCCCCCTTGCTGCGTCTATAATTTAACTCGACTGATTCGACTCAATTGTAAATTTGTAAAACCGAGAACGTAGATTCCGTGATAGTACATGAGCCTCGATGGCGCCAAACATTACACTGACACGTCGTTCACCGTAGTATCGGCAGAATGCGCACAGATTGGGCTTAATTAACACTCAGGTCCGCCCCACGTGCATTAGCGACGAACTCGATCTCGTAGGGTGCATCATGCGTAGTTAAGTATAATCTCGTTGATCGTGTAATATCTTGAACGTTAGGGGAAAGAAATATCGGGTGTCCTTTTCTATTACGATGCGTGGATGTTAGGAAATTTAGTTAGGTATCCGTTGCGCATTGATAGTTAGCGACTTTGACGAGTTTCGTTGCGGATTTGACTGACGATGTATTAGAGTTGCGCGGAGATTTAGTGGGTAAACTACGTTTCAACGAAAACTTGAGGAGGAAAGCTTGGTCGTTCGACGTTCTCCTTCGATATGTAACCAATGAACGTTTCTTCTTAACTGTTGCTGACTGAGCGACGAACTTCATCAACCGACAGGTTCGTTACTCAGTTTCGATATCAATTAACACGAAACGAAGATTGCTTTTTCCTCCCTTCTCGTTGGTTTAAGTGGAAATTACATGTCTGTAATTTCGTCGTGTTGTTGGTCTCTCGTTCTCGTTCGTCTCGTCCCGCGATAAAATATAGTTGGATACACGATATCGACGACTAATTGCCTTAGCATAAACAAGTTACTACTATTGCTAATTGGATCGGTTTAATTAACCGGCCACGTGTTAGTGATTCCATGCTATCTAGGAGCGCGTTTCACAAAGCGCGCTTTGTATTTTGATCTTTGTAATGGCCTCGTACGCGATTATGTATCCCTCTGTTCCAGCTCAGAATCTGCGCGTAACTTGCATCAGGCCATTTCAATTATCGCGCCATGGTATTATCTATAGATATCTGCTTAGCGGGATAAAGTCTCGGAACTTTCTACTAAACTAGTTAACCTAACGACTTGCATGCTTTCGGTCAGCGAATTAAATTCGCTTCTATTTAATCCGGACACCGCCTTCATCGAGCTAATTTGTAATTCGATTCCCCTAACTTATTTCGATTGGCCTAGGCCACAGTCTCTTTTCGCTGCGCTTTTCTAATATAAATTAAATTAGATTAAAATCTCAACGACGAAATTCTTGTAAGTCTTCTGTTTTTCGCGATTCCTTCTCGATTTATTAATCTTTGAACGATCCACCATACAACAAGTACCGAATCTGTCATATAGTCATAAAGAGACACTCTAGCAAGTGCTTCGTCATCAATGAGATTACATCGAACGAAAAGTCTCTACTCAGCTCCGCAGATCTTGTTAGCCCGATGCAAAACGCGATTAAGACAATATGACGTTAAACAAAATTTTAAGATCATTACCGCGTACTGGCATATCGATGCTCAGATCCTATCAACGCGATATCCCTAATGAAATTTTATTATCGTCTCGGTGCTTTTCCATTCGGCGCTTCGATTCGCGATGATTCGCCGCGCGATTCGGCTGGAATTCGTTTCCGTCACGGATAGCTAACGTCGTCTCCAGCGTTATTGCGCATTCCAGATTTGCACGAGGACAGCCAGATCATTCGAATTCACGTCGCGACAGAAACAGCTTCCGCGCGAGCTGCCGAGCCCGTTATTCGCGGAAAACGTCAGGACGTTTTTCACTCGATGCTCAATGAAGATCGTGAATTTCTGCCTGTTTCACGACCGGCAGCTCACGGCCGGGAAACTTTTCACGCACGATATATCGTGACGCATTCGGGGCGCATTGAACTACAAGATCCTAAGGATTCGGTTCGGAGATGTTCTGGGGCTTCGCCAACACGTGTTCTGGCATATTTTTCGGTATGACAGCTCGTTTGGTGTCCAATGATTCCCAGTTTCCTTTCTAAGATCACATCCTGTGGCCTGTGACCATAATCAGAGTTGTCAGATATTCTATACGACTGTTGAGGACAAATAAATGAACTTCTATCTGGAAAATGTGGATATTTCGGAAAATTGTACGAAAATGATACTGAAAAAGCAGGACCTGAGAAGCGATTCATTTCTGCGTATTGTTTGCGCCCTATGCATTTTTCTGCATCTTCGAATCTCCCATAAATGCATAGAAATCTATACTCCAGTCATAACAAAACCTATTTCCATCCAAACGTTAAACGCTACTCGTGTACTTTGGCAGTAAAGTTAACGAACGTTCCATAAAACGAATTCGACGAGTTTAATATCTGAATAACTTATATATCAATTCCAGTTGTCAAACTTTAGACGCTTCTGCAACAAAATCTAGTCTCTGGCGACTATCTTCGCTTTGTGTTTGCCGTCTGTGCATTCTATCGTTGGTTCTTTCTGTCTTCACGCTGGTAGTCCTTGCCATCCAACAACACAAAAAACAGCATTAAATATCACTTTTACTTCACGCGTTTATATCCAGGAAAACTGGGAAAATCGAACTGTAGAATCCCTAGGGGATTTAAACTCGCGCAACGTCCTCTTCATCCCTGACCTGGTGGCAATTGGTTCGGCAGGATGCAACCTAGGAAGCCTGGAGGTCGAGGTACCGTGTGAACGGGGCTTCATGTGGTGTAGGAAGAAACGCTAGAAGGTAGGGAATGGCGTCTAGAACAAGACAACGCGATACGGTGGAAAAGACCACTGAGGTAAAGAGAAAGAGAAAGAAAGAGAGAATGTAGGAAAGAGAGAAGGGGAAATGTGCAACGCACAAAGTGCAAGCCAGGCTACAACGTGCACCGGAGACTCGTCTCGATCGTGACACCTGCACGGCTTTCCACCTTCTCTCTCCTTCCTCCTTGCTCTCTGTCGTCGGTTCTTTCGTTCATTTGTTACCATCCGCGTCGTGGATCGTCGGCCAAGCCGCACTTTATGCTGGTTCGCGGCATTGCTCGCAGACAGCTGTCCCTGGTAACGGTCGAAGGGATCCTCGACGAGGGATCCTCAAGGTCCTTCGTCGGCTGCCACACTTTCGAAATTCCTCCTTTCGTTCGCGTAGTCTTGGCGTCGTCGTTGTGCGATAGATTCTAGCAACCGATTTTCTCTCGCTTCGTGCAACAAACTATGAAAACGCGCAGGCCCATTGCTACGATGTGCAGGAAGTTTTCGTTTCGTAGTTGATGTTTGAGAAACATTGAGAAATAAAACGATTGTATTTTGTACGTCGATCGTGGAGTATAGGTCGACGTTAAGGCTGTTTGCTTGGAGTATTCGACACCTGCGTTCTGCGGAGAATAGATCGTTTTTAATTATCTTACGAATCGAATTGTTCATAGTTGGTAAACAGTTGGCTTTCACTCAGTTGATAGGAAATAAGTATAATGGCGGATATATTTACGCATATTGGCGATTGCAAGTGGGAGGAGAATAAACGATTTTTAATTATTTTATGGATAGAAGCGCCGGTATTATTTTACTAGCCGACGTTACGTTTGCAATGAATTAATTTATGAATTGGTTTTCGTGCTACTATTGCGAATAACATTTGCCAGTTGTCAACAGGCGTTATGTTTGATGGTGACACAGTGCTATACAATACTCTTTAATTAAAATGTCCTAGCTAACGTGCCTTCTTTAAATTATTCGTGTTAATTTCTCTCATAAATAACATATCGCGTTATTTTCTGTCATTGTAATATTTCAAGAAAATCCAGGACACGCTCTTTCGATACATGATACTTTGAATAGTTTGAACGACGAAAATAAATTTCACACGATTCCACGAATTATCGCAGTCAACTATGTAATGACGTGTATATACGTTAATTGAATTTCGAGCAATCGAACCAAGCTATTTTCAAAAGGAGTACCTATGCAACTAATCGCGAATTCGATTAAACGCATACCGCGTTAATCGTTCGACAGCGACGTTCGCTCGAAATTGGATTAACATTCGTCACGAATGTGACGGAAGGCTGCTTGTTTCGCTCGTATCGAGCTTTTCCTAGTAGCGAATAGAATAGTCGCGGGACGTTTGTTTCTTTTCTTCTTTATCCGCTAGCTGCTCGTAATACGACGAAGCGAAATTCAATTGTACGATAGATCTACGATCGAACTCCTTAGGATTTTTCCCTCTAAACTATCGAGTTCGTGGGGAAGCTTTTTTTTTTAATTCTGCCCGAAAATAGTGACAAATTCCTTCGTCAGGCGACGTGACCTTATAAAGTAAATTACAGATAACTTTATTAAATTAATGAAATACCCGTAGGAGATCTTCTGTACTTTTCCCTCGAATGACCTTTTTCTGCAACGCTGAATAACGTTAGTGGGAGAATTCGAATGTTATCGGGTCAACCCGAGGTCTCGTTAGTTTTTTTTTTTTAGTTTCAGAAAAAGTCGACGAATGAAATCGTGTTACTTTCTAGGGGACGTAATGTCAAAGGGAGAACTTGTTCGCACCTTGAAACGAGCTTGGTACGCATCGTTGCTTAGCGCCGGGTTTTCTTAACTTCGATTATTCTCCGAGAGAGTCCATACTTATGTCACACACGTACGCGTATCGTTGTCGATAGCTGATAACAAGCGAATTTCTCGTGTCAATTCACGAGCATTACGAAATTACCGAGTCCATATTCACAAGTAAGACGAAATACCGATCATTTTTCATATTATCGATTCCTCCATGCAGCGAGTCTCGTTTTTTAACAGAACGACGACTAAATGACATTATGCAAGAAGCCAAAAGGTGTAACGCGGCTGGTTTTGTTATAAGCCGTCCATTTGCTTAATGAAGTTTCGCTTCCGCGAAAATTGGATCCGAAGTTCTCTAAAATGAACGAGAAAACTTCTTGCCCGACCTAATAACCAACCTATAGCCCCAAAATAATCAGACTGTCACAGGATATCTTGCTCTGAAATTTGCAAAAGGAAAACACGTCGGCTGTGTTTCACTCTACGGAACTCGAAATGAAAGCATCACAGTGTTTCACGGTCGATGGTCATCTGTGTGAATTCATTTCGCGAACTCCCGTATCGCGTGGATATTTGCCTCAAAATCGTTCAGAACGAAGGGGAGAAAAAACGCTTTTCTTTTTGAACAGCACACTCGACGAAAATCCACCAAGATTTAACCCTTCGCTGTCGGTACATTTTTCTGATTTTTCGGCGCAGCCGACTAGTCGAAGCGACTCTGAGTTAATGAATATTTACAGCACCGATCGATTTGGAAAATAAATTTTAAATACCGCCAACAGTGGCGACGTCCGAATGCAAAGGGTAGCTCATCGTTGGATGACTGTGGAGAGGGAATTCGATTTGCATGGTGTACACAGTTCCAAACTCGTTGTGTAACGCAACGGAATAAACGGCACGCGCTCGTGGCTGATGGCAGCGGAGAAAAAGCGCCGATAGGGGGAAAGGGAGCGGGTTATGAAAAAAGGGGAGAAAAGAGCCGGAAAGAGGAGACCGGCGAAACAGAGACAGCACGGCCGAAGTGTGACCAACGTCCGATATGGAGTGGCACGCGTGCGTCGTTATTGCGGGAACAGCCCTATCGAGAGAGGCGACTTGAAACGCACGGAGGGGCCATCGATGCGATGGAGAAGGCGCGAAGACACGTTGAAAAGAGATGCAGAAACAAAGGGATGATAATGGAGAGAGGGAGATGTTGGACAGAGAGAAGAGAGAGAGAGATTCACGCACAGGTAGGGAAAAGAACGGGGTAATACGAGGAGAAAGATGAGATTAAAAGAAGGGAGAGGAGGAAAAAAGAAGGGTAAGGATCGAGAAATAGGGTGAAAGAGAGGGGTACCGAGGGTGGAATAGGCTCTCTCTGGTAGGTCACGATCGATGGGAGCGATGTTGCCTCCGCTTCTCGTACGTTCTGCTTCGATTTTCTAGTCGTCGGAAGGCTGGGCCGACTCGGTTGCTCGGTCGACCAGTCGGTACGCTGGTTGGCTGATGGCTTCTATAAAGCAAGCTCTCCTCGACTAGGTTAGAGGGTTAAAAGTGTCCGCGCACGAGTTCTCAACACGTGGACCTGGAGACGCTTTTCCTTTCCTCCATGGTGGACATGCGTTGCGGCCCACTTTTTATCGTTCGCCCGTGCCACCACCCTATTCTAGCATTATCTACCAATATCTACCTACCTATCTGCCTACCTACTTCTACCTACGTTCGACCACCTACTCTGCATTGCAAACGGTCTATCGTGCAAACTGTGCGCGCGATTCTCCGTTGACGTTTCGTTCGACGAGGTTATCGGGCGCCTGGAAAATCGAATGTATCTCTAACACGTGCATCTTTGCTTTGGCCGCGTCGAGTCACGCCAGAGCATAATTTTCCCTTTCACCGCCTACTTGTGTGCTCTATGTACAATGTACGTATACCACCGCCGATGTCGTGTCTCCGTCTCGCAACGTCGCCGCGTTCCGCTTTGTTCATCCGGTTTCTCTCGATATCGTTCGTTTGGCTTCTCTTAATTATCCCTGGATCGGCTGGTGGCGCACCGTATCACGGCCTCCTCGCAACTGTCGTTGTTATTATTACGCTTTCGCGTTGCGCTTTAAAATAGCATTACTGTCGTCGAGGGCTCGGGATATCGATTTTCTGGAACACGGTCAGCTTGAAATTCGAAATGAAGCCGCGGCACTCTTTCGTTTCAACGACGTCGGTCAGATGATCGTAATCGAAAACATCGACTCCCTGCCGATTATTTCTTTCCCTTCTCTTTCCTTTCTTCCTTTCCCATACCGTTATCTCGCATTGGGAATATATTTCTTGCCTTTAACGACGCAACCCTCTACCTCTGAACGAGGACAGCGCGCACACCTTTAGAATGGGAATCGTATACGCGACTGTTAGACTCTCGAGTGGCCTACTTTTGCCCCGCGCCGGCTACCCTTTTCTTCTGCATAATCTCGATACCATCCGCGTCATTGTTATGCGCCGTGATCTTGTTTTTCAACGAAACAGGTAAATAAGTAGAGCTGCGTTCTGAATACTTAAATGCAAAACCGCCACGTTGCTCTTCCCACTTTAGAACTGGCTGGCTGTGCAACGTCAGCTCGATACTCTTCCAGCTTGTCGTCGCGATTTTTGTCTTCCCGCAGTCTCGTTTGCACCGGTAAGACAGGTTATATCCACTCAGAGCAACGGCTTGATAAAATCTTCCCAGTAGCTTTCTGCTTCGATCGGTCATTTCTTCCATGCGAATCGAATAACGTGCTCGTACACGGAATATGCCGCGGTTCCTACGCTGTAGTCTCGGTCACCTGGTATTTCTTCATCGATTCACCGCGAATCTAGAAAATTTTGCCTCTCCTCTTCTCTTTCTCTCTCTCTATCCTTCTCTTCCTTCACATCGATTTCACGTGTTCCATTTAATAGCCGCATCGTCGCTAAGAGCAACGGCGACGTTTAACCCGCGACACTTTCCACTCTGGCTAATGCTTTTATCCATTCGCGTAATTAAGCCAGCTCGTTCGAGGTACGCACGATACAATTCATCGAGGTTTTCCTAGTGTGTAACCGGTGCGAGTTTTCCGGATACTTCGCTTTCAAGCCTGCAACGACTCAGTCGGCGCTTTGTAACAAACCGTCGAGCCGCAATCTCGTTATATCTACGTAATTCGTGGATTACGCACGAAGAGCCACGTTACGAGCACGGAAATTTTCGAATCAGCTTCGTTGTCACGTTTTCAAGTTAGAAAAACAAACTTATCATCTGTTTTTTTATTCCTCTTCTTGCTCTGTTCGTTTACGCGATCTTTGACACGGATCTTGATTAGCATATTATATTATTGATTGATTGCGAGTCGTGGCTACGTACGCGTCAAATTATACAATCATTAAAGCGTACAGTTGTGCGAGTTTATGAATACTGCTCTATTTTCTATTTTCCTAGATTAATGGCATTATGATTATCATTTTAATACTAGGGAATTACATGTAAAGCCGTAATTATCTAATACGAACGTAGAATCATTCAATTTCAACGTTTTTCTATTTGTAATTTTGTGTTCTTACTTGAACTAAAAGCCTTATAGTAATCGCCGAAAGGAGTAAGAAATGTATAGCCAAATAGACATAGATCGTAAAAGTAATTCGTTAATTTTCAGTAATTCAGCAATTTATTCAAGTAATTCGGTAATTTTCATTATTTATTAGTATTCGGTATCATAAAAACGGAAATAGCGTTATCT
The DNA here is from genome assembly GCA_014737475.1 of Bombus confusus. Taxonomy (NCBI): domain Eukaryota; kingdom Metazoa; phylum Arthropoda; class Insecta; order Hymenoptera; family Apidae; genus Bombus; species Bombus confusus. Next base: position 4,701,387 of record JACXIV010000035.1, read on the forward strand.
CGGAAACATCAAACATGGAAAAACATGCGTTCCGTATATCAAAGTAACTTGAGACGATAATAGTACTCGAAAATTATCGCATTAATGCCGATATATATGCCGATTGATGTCACCGAACTCAGAGGCATTCAGCAAACTCCATACCAGCTCTCTAAAATCATCTCAAGTTACTATTTCCACATACGAGATGCATATATTTTCACGTTTCACCGAATCCTTGATAACTTTATTTCGCTTCATTATGTTCAACGCGTTGTAAATAGCCTCACTTATGACATCGTACTAATAAGAAATAATAAAAAATAATCTTGCACCGAAAGGATTGCTTTAAACATCTATTTTTTGGGTTGATCGTATAACGTACTACATTTCCAAAGCTGCTTCTATAAAGAATAAGAAATATGACTAGAACACGTCGAATCAAGCTCACGGAGATTCACAATTTACACATTAACTATCACTACATGGTAATATTATTTAATCTTATTTAACTTGCTTATATTAATTCTTATATTAATTTAATTAATTCTTATATTAACAAAAATTGAGAAATTGATCGATCAGATAATATAAGAATGTACGTAAAGTTAGTACAACTTTAAATTAAATTTTGAAACCGGTCATTTTACCGGGCTTGGTAAGATTAGCGTTCAAATCTAAATAATCAAGTTCATGCAAATCCACGATCCATATATTATTATTTCCTACTGCACAGCTGAAGCTAATGACATTTATTTAAACTGGGAAATTTTGTAATTCAAATACCTACAAAAATATGACACGACACGTGTTGGATTTTGCACGAAACGGCCAGCGAAAAATAACATGCTGACGTATAAACGACGCGATAAAATCTCCGTTAAGGTCGCGGAGGAACCGATGATCCGACAAGGGCGTGGCATCTTTATTAGAAATCGTTGTCTTGTCGCAAATTGCAGGCGACACGGGGAGGCGCCGGATTAATTATGCGAAAGAACTGATTAATTGCGGGCGCGGGTCAATGACCTTCGCCTCTGGAAGACGTCCGAGTCATTCGGTGAATCTGGTTTTGTGGTATTGTCAAGTGTCGCGAGTGAATGCAGGAATGCGCACTTACGACGTCGAGCGGTCGTCATGCCGATGATACTTTCGACGAATTAGAGCTTCGGCTTTGCGCAATCACGGTGCAGCCGACGTGCATCGCATTCGTCGTTCTAAGAACTTAAAAATGAATACCTCTTCCGATCGTTGAACGATCCGTGATCCGCGCGACTAGAGGCACTTGAAGCAAAATATTCTGCCGTCTTCGAGAAAACGTGGCATCGCGGTTATAAAATTTTGAGGCGAATCAAATTTGTCGCGTTTTACAAAGTCTCGCCATGAGCGTGGAAAATATGTCCCCCGAGGAAAAAGACGAATAACGATGAAAGATGAAAAAGGGGCATCGTCGATGTCTACCTCCCTTTTTTTTTTTTTATCTCTTGTAGCACAGAACCATGTTCAAAGCGTTTCGTCAAAGCCCTGCCGGAATAGTGGAAGAAGAGAGGAAGCGAAAGAAAAAAAGATTGTCGTGGATAATATTTCCGCTAGATTCAATACGTTTCCTTGATAAAAGTCGGATGAAGAGGACGAAATATTGGTAATCGTCACGAGGAAATTACATGGAATTACAGACACGATTTCTCAGCTGCACGACGATCGCGTGAGAGAGCCGTGTACGATATCTCGCTGATGGAGATCTACGTGAGCGGAAGAGTTACGATCGATAGAGCGTTTTCAGCGGAATATAACGTTAAACCACGGCTGCATTTTGTGCACACGTCACGTATACGACCTTACGATATGTTCTGCACCCGTCGAATATCTTTGCCTGCCGCTTTGCAACAACCCTCCCCCAATATTTCGAATTATCTCTTTGCACCGTGCATATCATTGACCCCCCAATGACCTTCCATTGTGAATACGAAATGACGAAATGAAAGTTCGCCTGAACGATTCGAACGTCTCTAACGCATCTAATGTCTCCCTTCCGGATGTTCTCGCGCATAGAAAAATTCTCCTGCCGTGTGCGCATCCGTCTTTTGATTTCTGCTCCGACGCATTCGTCTTCGTTAACCGCCGATTCATTTCAACTCGGATTCCCGTTAGATAGCATACACGGGCGTACCGAAACGACTTGATGCACGAAAAAACATTTTACAAACGATATAGAACATGGCACAGGTTTCATGCCGTATCGCGTTCCATACGGCGAGTCGGGGGAAATTTCAAAGTTCACGCGATTTCGCGCTGTCGTTTTCAACTTTAATATCCATATGTATGTCACGATGTGCCTCTCTGCGCGTTGTCTCTCGTCGAAATCTTTTTTTCTTTTTTTCTTTTTTCATCACTTCGCCAATTTTTCTCGCTTCTCGACCCAACGAAGCGGTCGCTGAATAACGACTTCGATCGTAGGGAATATCTTATTCAGAACTTGCTGGCCGAACGCCAGAACTTCTTTCAAACTTCCGGTGACGCGTTCACTTTCGTCGGTAACACCGATCTCCTAGCGCATCGTGTTCGAGTATTCCGCGGAAATGTTAATATCGTAATAGAATTATCGAGTATTCCGCTCTGTATACATTTACAAACTTTCCGTGGAATCTTTGAGCGTTCGAGAACTCCTGGAAGGAAATCAGTTATTATGAAAGCGCACTGCTTTCAGGAAAATCTCTGTTCGTCATTTTTAACGCGAACGAACCGGTGAATAAGGATTTCAACATTTGCAACGCGTTAGTTAGATGAACGCAAAGATGATCCGACTACTAATCGAGGTATCCTTTGTTCCACCTCTATTCAGAGATCGTTATCGTATCTTGTTAAATCCGAAGATAGACAGAAACGACGATGGAGAGAGAGAGATTTGAATTTTTCCGGCAAAGAGACTCGTATGAAAGGGAACATGTGCTTGAAATTTTATTAATTGGCAGAGATACGGTGAATTGTTTTATTTGATTTTCTACTCGTCGGGGAAAGACATCACCGGGATAAACGCAGTCATAAAACGTACCGGCTGTTTAATCGAATCGCCATCGTAACGAGTATAATCGAGGAACGTTGTGTTTCCTTCCGCCGCATTTTTACGTAATAATATAGAACTCGAGTTTTTTTTCTTCGCGGATTCCCTAAAGCACTTACACGATGACGAAGATAAAAATCAACAGGCTAGGAAAGAAACGATTTGTTCCCTCCGGTGGTCGATTTATTAGATTTTCCGCGTGCGACCGGGAAACCTTTTGCAAACGAACCAAACACACGGCTTTGTATGTTATCCGGCTTCTGTGTTGCTCACGGTGGTCCAGTTTGTCCGACATTTCGTCACAACTCACGTGTCTGGTATGCGGAGAATGCCGCGAACTAACGCACCCAGGAACTTCTCCGAAAATATAGCCGGGAATAAAGCAAGGAAAAAATAAATTCGCTCGAAAAGAACGAAAACACGAACGTGCGTGGCGCAAGTTTTGTTTGAATCTCCGTGATTTCGCTTGAAACTTCTAAATCGCGTCTGCTTTAGAAACACGGCGATGCTTCCCTAATTGACCACGAGTTGAAACTTTATTTAGCTGTACTGCTCTCTTTCGTCAAAACGTTCTGTCTGGAATTTTTGCATTTTTTAAGATACCTTGAAACATTTGAATTTTTCTGTGTCTTTAAACTCCGCTGTTCTCGGATCGATATAACGGAAAATAAAAGTTACGTTTTAATACATATTATTAAGCAGTGAGTAGCGTTTGACTTTAGTTAAATATTTGGTTTTCGTTCAGTTAAACGTTTTATACACACGTACAAATTTTATTTGTGTATTCTATATGTTTCATTTCTAAGTTTGGAGGAAGGTTGTCCTTAGTGATACAAACGTGAAACATATGTTTTAAATTAAACGAGAAAAGAAATGAACATGGTACAGAGGAAATGATAAAACTTGATATTTTAATTAAAGATGATAGTACCTATAGGAAATTTCTAAATAAAGAAGATTGTTATGTCCAAGAGATTGACAATTCGAATGGCCGATCGACTCATTCTTCCTAGTTAACAGCTTTAATGCTGCACTACCGTATCTAGCACGCGTATAAACTGTATAAAAATAGGATTTAGTTGAGGCGATTCTCAAGAAAGTCACGACACCAGGCTACGATAATTTGTATCATTGATTTTCCCTTTCTCGGTGGAAACGATCTTCGAGAGAAGCGAGCAAAAATATTTCATTGTGAACGAGATTCTCGAGAAAAATTGTCGTTGCAAGGCGGGTCTCGAGATTGTGTCGTTATTTACAAGGGGCACTGGATCGATCAGTTTTCTCGCACGAGCAGTTCAAGCAGGCGAGAGCGTAAGGAAATTTTCTCGCCTGGAGCATTTATTCGACGCTTCGCTGCTTCTTTTATACTTTCTGTTATCACCCAGTGTCGAGGCGAAGAGAAGAAGAGTCGTCAAAGTCAGTCGGGAATCCGGTCGTGGGCCGATCATGCAAAATTACCCAGTCGGACAAATTGGTCGGTCGTCGTTTCCGCCAAGAATCGCTTGTTGCGAACCGGCCAAACTGGATTCGATTTTCCGCCGAATCCTTTCCGCGATATCCACTCTCTCCGTAATTGGATCTTGAGATTTCGTCGTCGTATTATCGCTTCCGCCCTTGCTTCGACTCGAGCAAACAGATTATTCCAGAGAAAAATCTTGTTACCAAACAAGAATCATGCGAAACAAGATAAACGCAACAGGTTGAACACCACCAAAACAAATTTGATTTAAATATTGCTACTTCTGGATCTAAGCAAGGATCTCGAACACTTTGCGGTTGATTTTAATACACAATTTTAATCCTACTGCTCTGCACGCTTCTTCTTCACGTCCGTATCTGTTCGGATGTATCACCTTTCTTTGAAATACTTTATGCATAAAAAGCGTCCGATACAAAACAAAAGATTGGCAAAACTGTTTTGCTCGAAAGAGATGGAAATTTATCGATACCAGATTTCTCATTACGAAAACCTTTCCCAATGCCTGATTATAAAGGATTAATGAAAATATCTTGCTTCTATCTTCTGTAAATTGTAGAAGTACGGTTTATTTAACAATGTTATATTTCTTATGAAATTAATACCTTACGTACACGAAAGGGAAGGCGAGCGGAATTCACGCAACGATCTAGTATATTCATTTGCGGATTTTCATAGATTGCAGATAGTACAAAGTGTGCACTTCCGTCCATAAGTTGATACTTGCTAATCTTCAAACGCAAGCTTTAACGAAATCTGAAAAATAGAGCGTAATTTATTTTTCCTCGTAACGCACGCGACTAACGGATGTCAAGGCCACCGTATTTTATTTCTATTTTAAGTACCAAAAACAGTTTCTGTAGGTAACAAAATACTTTCTTAAGCTACTGTGTATCAAATAAAAATAAACAGCCTTTCAACCCTTGAAACTACAAGATTCCGTGATATTGCCACGTCATGGGAATTTCCCAGGCCGAGATATCGTACACCTTAATGCTGCGGAGTAATTCCTCGATTGTGGTTCGCTGGTACAATCGAAGACGCAAAGCGCGTAATAGGCTTACTCGGAGTCTAATTATCAAGCGTGTACACTTAACTCTGCCTCTAATTATCGGTCTGGTAAACGTCACAAAGAGGGCTCGGTGTATGCACGTTCTCCGTTTGTACGGATTGGGTCAAAGGCGTCAAGTGCATACCGTACAAATCGACGAGTGGCATTTCCGATAAGTAGACCCGGAACAGGGTGCCAGAGTCGTTGCTACCGGCTATCAAACTTAGGATAGACAGAGTGTCTGCGGGTGAAAATCTCGGTTCCTTGCTGAAACACTGGAAACAATGGCTCTTTCAGCGTTATTACTTGACCTCGATGTTTTACGTAAGCGCGTATTAATTTCAAATACTTGCTTGATGAACGGAGTCGAGGCTGTGCACCATTCTTGTTTGTTGACACGGATTGTTCGATCCTTCGTTTCGTATCTACATATCTGTTGCTTGTGTTGCGGCTCTTCCACTCTTCTTTCGATTGTTTTCTCGTCGATATCTTTATACGAGTCGTTATTAGCGAATGTTATTGGTACTTATTATTAATTGAAATATCGACGAAATTGAGGCTGACATTGCGAAGATAAGGGTATTTCGTAGGAGATCGTGCAGATATTGGGCTGCAGTGTAAATTCGTTCTGTTTCTATATTCGTTACACAGTGTCTGCAAATTGCGATGTGTTTTACTGGCTTTTAGAAAGACTTATATTTTTCGCGTTATCCTCTAATGTGTTTAAAGAATAGCTTCTAACTCGTTACCGATACTCTAACACAAACGTTTACTCATTCCCGAATCATTGGTCATCCTCTTCCGCGAATAATGTTAAATGATGAGAATAAATCAACATGGGCTCTGTCGTACAATAATTTACTAACCGATAATATTAGCAAATTGACAAGTTGCAAGTTGTATGTTGCAGACTTCTCTTTTACGATTGTGCAATTTTACATCACTTGGAATAATCAAGCGACTGCTACTTTGTAAAAATTCAATTTCTTTTATTACCAAATTTATTAGTGCGATAGAAGGGACTCTATCTGTCAGTATCGGTAACGCGTAATTTGTAGCTTGTAAAATATCGTTAGAATAGATACATTCGACCCTCTTATAATATGATATTTAAAAAAATTGTTTCGATCCACGATGAAAAAATTGCGATATGCTTCTATATAAGCACGACTTAATAAACCTGAACGATCATTGTCAATTGGTGATTCATATAGTACGAACGTTCCGTCATACTGTTTTGCTTTCGTTTAACGTGTTATAGGTGGGTTGGCTGTATTAGTAAGATTGCGCAAGAGATTTCATCCGATTCAAATTCGATCGAAACGAGAGGTTAATTTCCTAGTTAACTCGACGAATTAAAATTTGTTGTCAAGTAGCCTTTTCATCCAATTTTCTTACCAATATTTCCATGCAATTCGATGGCGTCATCATTTTCAAGCCAAAAAGCTGTCCCTCCGGAATGAACTACTACTCTGTCATCAAGGTTGCGGAAGCCTGAAAACTCGATAATCACGACATCGTGGACATCACGGAATCGATTTTGTGGCCTGCAGCGATTGAATCTTGCATCGTAATTGATCGATCGTCGAGAAAATTTCGAAACGTCGACCAGAGGCAGTCTGGTGACCCGTTGTAACCGTGTGTTTCATCGTTGTTCGATCGCGCGACAAGCAAAAGGCTTCTGGTCCGACAGATCGCCGCCGTTAAAAAGAGACAGAAAACAATTTTTAAAAGCGAAAAATAAAATACACTCTCTGTGCCCTGTAACCGTTTCATTATTATCGTTAATCGAGTTTCGCTCCTCGGGGTCGGCAGGTTTTCACGCGAGCAAATGGTTAAATTGAATCACACGTATAGACGAGCAGGAAAAGAACGAGAGGCGCGTTGTAAAATACAGCTGCTGTCGATAATATCCGAGTATTAATTTGCAATTAGTAGGCATGCGAGCGAGCACGAGCTACGGAGGCGTTAATTGTCGGCATGTAAAACGTGCGGTCGGTCGTAGGCGCGAATTTTAAGCGAGTTCCACTCGTTATACGCGGCCGATCTCTAAACCATGCGAAAAACAAACTGTACGGGCCGGGATCGTTTCGTAATTTCTGCTTTATGTAATTGGCATCGATCGTGGAAGCTCGGAACGAAAGCGGGAGAAAGCGATCGCGAGTTACGGCGATTCGGTTTTGAGACGAGCACAACACGGCCGTCGTACCTCCTCGATGTCGAACCATCTCGCGAGTCGTGTTTCGTTTCGAAAACCTATCGTGCATTTCGCGATTATACGCGCTTTCACTTTTTCTTTTTTTTCGTTTTCCAAAGGAGAATCTGAAATTAATTATGTGCGTAGTTTTCAATAATTGTAGTGTGAGTGTGTTTTCGAAAGATCGCGCTCCTTGTAATGCGTAGATCTTCTATTCATATATTTAAGATTTTATTTAGTTGAATTAATTTTATCGACTTTACCAGTATCGAGTTCTCTAGCTATATGTGTTTACACCGTAAAAGTATGATTCATAATTGTCGAAGTGGTTAACACTTCTAAGGAAACATCTACATCTGTACCGACTAATTTTCTGACTCACTAAAGCCATCGACAGGCCACAGACAAAAGACAACCACATGGCAACCATAGACAAAAGACAGGCAACGATGGCTTCGGAGTTTTCAGTTACTAGGTAACACTGCTAGCGTGCGGATCTGCACCAGCTCAAACTGTATTCATATTCATACAAACATTCCTTTGTTAAATATATTTTACTATCTGACAATTTATCCACGCGCTTTTCTCTCTATCTATATAACCCATAACCACAACAATAATTCATTGGTTAATCAAAGAGAAAATTAGGAGAGGAGAGTTTCGAGTAGAAGAACGTTCGTTCAGACATCGTTGTAGTTACAAAGACGCTCGGAATATTTCGGAGAGTTTGTCGCGGTGGCTCTGCGGGAGTCGGCCTATTTTCGAGAACAAATCAATTTTTCCACGGTATTCGGAGCTGTAGTAATTTTCGCGGGTCTTGCGATTCCCTGCTGACATATTTTCCATTGTCGACTATCTTCTTAGTGAAATTGGATCAGCGTGTAGCTGCTCTGTGTAGAAAAAGGTTTGGCGGAAACAAGAGCACGTCTTTTTCAGCTGGACGAACATTTATCTTTTTTTATTTTACTTTGGTCGGTGATTTGTCGCAGACCTGACCAAGGTCACTGTACAGTAACGAGCGTGCGCTCGTTCCAATCTCGTTTATTTCGTAACAATCTGCACCGGAAACTCATCGATCATCATTTCCATTCCGATCAAACTATCAAACTTAATCATTCCCGATAAACCAACGAGAGATTACTGACTCTCCGTACAAAATCCCAAGATAACGTCTCGGTTCGATTAATTGTTTAATTAAGCATACGTGACTGTCCGTTCGCATCCGGTTTCTTTGCCTGTGATTATGGCCACGTTTTCGCAACGAGAGAAATCTCTCTAGCCGTTGCATTTCGTATGACCATGCACGTTTCAGCGTCTTCACTCAATGGATCGACACAAATCAGAACGGAAGCTCGACCGGATGGATACGCGTTAGGAAATATATTCTACGTGACGCTAGATCTTCCATAGCATTAATCATCCGAGTATATTTTCTTTTCAATCGGTGCGATTTGTAGCTGGTAATCGACAATCCTTTCCTCTACTCTCTTAGAATATCGTCACGTGCTGACGCTAGATGAGAACCACACGTCTATTCGTGTTCACGCGCATGCATTAAGCTCGTCTCGGTCGGCACGTGAGATCCGGTACTGATTCAACGTCGTGACATACTCGTCAATTACATTCGCGTGTAATTCATTCGCGATCCGCGAGACTGTGATTCGAGATCGAGATTTCAATTGTCCTCCTTAATCGGCCGGATTCACGTGAGCCTCGCGGTGCTATCGCAAGAACCGCAGATCCAGTCTAAATTCCTCTTTTGGCGAAGTTGAACCATGTCGGTTTCTCGGGTACGTTTACGTGACTTATCGCATACACTATCGGTCAAAAATTTGGGTTCATTTTGTATCTAAATCCCAGTTGTATCTGAAGTTAATGGTGAACAAAGGAAAGCTTAGAAAGGAAAGATAAGAGGTAAGATAAAAGATATAAAATGTAGGTCTATGTCAGAACTGGTGACTGTCGATAACACGATAACAAATGTTTAATCCTAACTCTTACACTTAACTTGCTCCTATCTGTCTGGATTTTCTGCTAGTATTCTTGTCAATTCAAACTTAAAACTGTGGATATCGATAGTAATTTCTTTCACGTCGATGTTGAAAGAGTTGTACAGGATGAGTAATTCTATTATTACCTTTCAACAAAATTTATTTATTTCGATATTAATAACGAACATCGAGTCTTTGATCTCACGCACGACGAAAACAGCTAAACGAATAACACGATTGCAATAATTACAATGCATTATCGTCGAACAGATAATTTCGTATACCAATTGGTCGTTGCAGTGTCATGAGAAAAATACACTTTTGCAAATGTGGCTCGCCTTTGAGCAGTCAACATCACTTATAGCAATTTTGTAAGGGAGAATTACTTTCGAGGGATCCTTCTGGAATATTGGAATATATATATGATAATATAATTGAAATAGTTCAAGAAATAAGGCCACAGATTCTACACGTATAAAATACATGCGAGTCTTCTTTAAAACTTCTGACCGACAGTACGTCGAGGTTCGTGACTTGTAGATATCGTGATCTCACGTAAGACTCTTTAAATCGTAGATTCTAAGAACCAAGCACAAACGATCGACGCTACTTAGCGTGGACTGGTAGAGAAAATACCTGGCACGAACAAAGATCTTTTCTATTTAAGCTTTCAAATCTTGTATAAATTTGTTCGCTGTACTTTATGGACACACACACGCACACACGCACACACGCACACACGCACATGTAGATTTACACTCGGAATCTTTGAGAAAACGAAGGTCTAAACCAACCACTTGGCCCGCTTACGCTCGATTTTCGTCCTGTCGTTGCGAGTTGTATCGACTGTGATTAAAGTGGCGCCTGGAAGCTCTCTGCGTCGTTCGAATCAGTACGGTAGTTCGAATTTCGAACTGTATAGGTTCTTGACTAAACGACCTTAGTGGTTAATGTCAGTGAGTAATTGGAGAGCTCGCGAAATTACGTTTCCCTGTGAAGTCGTCCCGTATACCGAAGAATCTCCTTGCAATGTCAAATGCTCGTGTGTTGATGAAACGCGTGTTACCAACAGTCGAGGTTTGATGTACGCTTGTTTAACTACCAACCAACTTCTCAATCGCTATTCAGAAGTAGGAAAAGTACTTTCGTTTTCGAACGTCTCCGTTTCCTTATTCCCCAACGATATAACTGAACAATAGTTTGCAAAGCGAAGTTGTTGGAGACTTTGCCTCGCGGTACAAAGATTCTCGTCACGAAGTTGGCGTTCATAAGGTCACCGAGGGAGTATCTTTGTCCTGGCGCATACGAATTCGACGGACGACGAGATTTTATTCGTTGGTGAATGTTTTGGAAATCACTTTCGCGTCACGAACCTCGTTCATGCATCGACAGAATTTTGTTCGCGTAAGGCTATGATCGCAATGTGTTCTGACGAGTTGTCGTTTCAACGAATATGTCAGGACAGTAAAAAATGTAGATTCCTATGGGTAGGGTAAGGTAGGCTTATTCGAATCTAAATAGGTCATTTGTTTTGTAATTGGTCAAATTTTTAAACGATCTACGTTTGGAAAGAAAACTATTCCATCGGTTTTTAGTCGCGATAGACAGTGAAATAATTTGTACTCGTCAAAAGAAAAGAAGTATGTTCAGTGTTAATATTCTCAGTTGCGATTATCATAATTCAATCGTATGTACATATTACGATATCTCCGAGAGTTATTTTTTGCTTCTTTTATTAGTTCTTACACAATGCTTCTCCGCTGATTCAAATAACTCGTTTCTTAGATTTGTTCTTACTAGCTATATACGATATTTTCTCATTCTTTCGTTATTATATCAAAGACTAATTGTGCCTCGTAATATCCATCGGGTTTCGCTATCCTGTGCAAAGTTCACGACTGGATTTTAAAACGTTGAAGCTTGAGTGACTCAATAACTATCTTTACCATATATATAAGTGCATTTCGTACTAAGATGTTTCACTCGTCAGGACGATAGTTGGTCAAAACACGCATTCACTGTAGATACAGTCTAATGAATTTCGTTTTGTTTGCGTGTAAATCGAATTATTATAAATTCAAAAGCAGCGGGAAAGCTTTGTGTGCATTAATAACCAGTGACCATGATACCACAACAACCGCACACGTTAGCCCACAAATTTGGTCAATCCAATTTCTCACGCGAGGTGCAATCAACGGAGGAGGTCGTCCCTCGATGGAGAATTATTGCGCGATTACGATGCTGTCGAAATGGAGGCGGAGACGAACGTGACAGAATTAATGCGACGTGTACGATGCTGTTTCTCGCGTTTCTTTTTTCTCGTAATTAATCGCAACTTATGTCTATCAGTTTCATATTTACCGATATACAGATAAAGCAAAAAGTTAATATACACGAATGAGACACGCTCGAACTGATATTTCTTATTGCGTAAAACAGTTGCCACGAGTATAATTAAATACTTATATACGTATGCATTATACTTATATGCATATACATATATAGGTCCGCGCGATCCATGAAATATTGTAACAGCATATATTTACGACGCAAAAAAAGTATTAATGAAATCGATGGCGCGTGCACGATCCGTGTAATTGGTACAATCGTAGAACGCATACGTAAACCTTTTATCTTTGCTTTTGTTTCAGGGAAGAACCTCTACAATAACGAGCATGTAGCGATTAAATTGGTGAGTTTATTAAAATTTCTGACAGTCACGACTTTTGTCTAGAGCCCTCCCGTTAGCGTAATTCCTTTTTAACGATAGAGGAAGATACGCGGAAGTTGCTTAATTGCTTTTAACAATTTGTCTTTCCGTCGATTCTGACAACCTCCGAGAGAAATCTTGTTCAATTCTTGGATATATAAAAATAAGAACCCGTTAACTTTATACGATTTTCTAGTCGAGAACTTTTATATTAAAACAATGTATCTTTTGGACTTTTCAGGAACCAATGAGGTCAAAGGCGCCGCAGCTACATTTAGAATATAGGTTTTACAAATTATTAGGTACACATGGTGAGTATCTGTAATCTAAACGTTAAAGTTCCATTTAAATAATTAATATTCTGATCGATAAATGTGACTAATCGTACGCAGAGGGTATACCAGAGGTATACTACTTCGGTCCTTGCGGGAAGTACAACGCTCTGGTGATGGAACTTCTCGGACCGAGCCTAGAGGACCTATTCGACCTCTGCGGTAGGAGGTTTACCCTAAAGACCGTTCTCAAAATCGCCACACAGATCGTAAGTGATATTAATGTATCAATTTTAAGTTTGTTCGAATTCTGGATTGTCGAAGAATCGTCTCGTGTAAATTAATTCAACGATCCTGTTACGTTATGACGTTGCTAACGTAGATTTCCCGTTTAAAGCGATAATTAATTTTGATAGGTATACTCGATCGTAAGTGATATTAATGTATCAATTTTAAGTTTGTTCGAATTCTGGATTGTCGAAGAATCGTCTCGTGTAAATTAAGTCAACGATCCTGCTACGTTATGACGTTGCTAACGTAGATTTCCCGTTTAAAGCGATAATTAATTTTGATAGGTATACTCGATGATAAGTTTGTTTGTATTAATTGAAATATTGCTTCTCCACAGCTTCATAGGATAGAATACGTTCATAGTCGGCATTTGATCTACCGTGATATCAAACCGGAAAACTTCCTGATAGGACGATGCACAACTAAACGGGAAAAGATTATCCACATCATCGATTTTGGACTGGCCAAAGAGTACATAGACTTGGAGACGAACAAACACATACCGTACCGGGAACACAAGAGTCTGACGGGCACGGCGCGTTATATGAGCATCAACACGCATCTTGGAAAAGGTAACTTTTACCTCGGTTTAGATATCTGTGCATAAGACGACGGCTACAACAACCTGCCCGCCGGCCCATCTGCACGAACTTTTCAAACTTCGCCGCATGTTCGTTCTTCACGGACCCGGAGAAAGTTTGTAAGCGAGCACGCGCCGCGCTACGCTATATTAAATCTACCAAGAATGTTTGTTCGCAACGTTCGCAGCCACGTTTCTGCTTTGCTCGCGGACAATTGTTACGTCGTTTATATGCCTTGAGTATATTTCGAGGAAAAAATGAGTCCTGGTTCTCGTGCGTCATATAGACCTTTGGTATTATACTATGGTTATAGCGGATACATGCTTGCACGAATGAAACATTTGAAGAACGATGTAGATCACATATGATAGAATACATATCTTGTATTCTCGTAAAATTGCTCTCTCCGCTGTAACCATAGACCGAGGCAAAAATTTATACGAATACCACCGATGCAACATTTTTATTTTTCGTACTTTTGTAATTAGAGCAGAGTAGAAGAGACGACCTAGAAGCGTTAGGGAACATGCTGATGTACTTCCTGCGCGGTAGCCTTCCGTGGCAAGGGCTGAAAGCGGACACGTTGAAAGAACGATATCAAAAGATCGGCGATACGAAGCGGAACACGCCGATCGAGGTTCTCTGCGATGGACATCCCGAGGAAATGGCTACGTACTTGCGGTATGTGCGTAGATTGGATTTCTTCGAGACGCCCGACTACGAGTACCTGAGGAACCTTTTCCACGATCTGTACGAGAAACGAGGTTTTGTCGACGACGGTGAATTCGACTGGACTGGCAAGACGATGGTACGTGATCCATTGACGATCAAGTGATCCGTGTACACGTCACTTTCTCTTTTATCCCTTTGCAATGCATGCAAGAAAGGAAGACAGAATAACAGGAGAGTTGCATGATGGTCGTTTATGCCCAGGGACGAAGCACGTATCGCAAGAGTCGATATCAAAACCTATAGCGGAGTTCTCTTTTTTTCTTTTCCTTCTTTTTTTCTTTCTGTTTTTGACGCAATGTACAATAATGTTTATATTTATTTATCTGATTACGTAAATTAAAAGAATTTTATCAACGATACCTCTTGATTATATCTATTTCATTCGCGCGGCTCATCGAACGTATTCATTATGTTGTACATAGTAGTTTTAGCGATAATCGTGTAGAAACTTCGAGATATCGTCTCTTCTGGGTAAGTAAGTCGTCCTGAGGAATTCCTTCTTTACATTGGCCCTACGTGTTTATTTTTGGTGAAAAACATGTTTTACTGATTTTTAACGTTTGCATGCTGCACCCAATAAATCTCTAGCCACACAACTTCGAGCAACTTAGAGCTCTGAGGATGGCTCCTCCCTCTCACATTGGAAAGACTAGATCCGATAAGGTGGGTGATAAACTGTACGCGAGGCCCACGTTTTTATTACCTGTACGCAGACGTATGCGTGTTCGACAGCTTGAATATCGAAATTATTTGAGAAAAATACACCGATTTTCTATTAATGTATGCAAAAAGGACGACGCTGTACCAAGATAGTTTGTCAAAGAAGCGTGTATTCCTGCTCGAAGAGAATCAGCTCGTAAAGCGCATGGAACGATACTGGGAGCTTATCGACTTTTATTTCGTTGAGCATGAAAATGTTATTCCTCCTTAGAGACACGATATCTCGTTCTGACCGAGATTCGCATTTACGTCCGCAAGAGTTGCATTCACCACTTAAGCATGCATATTTCCTTCCCTTCGCCTATGTTCAATTATTTATTTTATGCTTGTAGTAAGATTCTTTCGCAATATTTATATACATATAATATTTATATTTAAATAGTATGGTAAATGCGTCGTTTACCTTGCCACTTTTCTTTAATTTGTTAATCGAGGAAATTATATTTACATCTACAGGGGAAAGCAATCCGATTGAAATTTATTTGTCTTTACCATCGACTTTTAATTTTATAATTTTATAATTATACAGCATATAATTGTAGTCTATAGTTTCGTGTTTCGTAAACGATTCGGTAAACAGATTAAAAAAACTTTTTACTCCTTTGTAAAACATTGAATGCCAGTACTGTAACGTATATTAGATTTCTAATCTGTATGGGAACTATCTTCTCTATGGTAATACTCCTTTCATCCTTACAGTGAATGAATGGTATGGCACGTTTCTACCAGTTAATTTAGAATGCTTCACGTTTACAGACAATATTAGTCATGGTAATGTCATATTTTTATTTGAATATGGATGTCCGTTTTATCATCTGCAGTTCGAAGAGCAATGCACGAAATAATAACGTCCAATGTTACCGTCAATTATTATTTCATTTCTGTCTTCAAGTATGTTATACGAAATTGATCTATCTGTAAACACCATCTGATAAACGATACACTCCTCTGAATGTAATATTTGTGTTTCGTTTTCAGTCTACACCTGTTGGATCCCTGCAGACTGGACAAGAGATTATTGTATCTCCGAATCGTGATCGGCACCCGTACAAGGTACGTATACGCTTTCATTTCGATATTCTATTTTTCTTTTTTTTTTTTCTTTTGAAACAAGAAACGAGCATGGTTGTGTGAAGCTTACCTATCTTAAATAACAGCATGAGTATACACCTCGTCGGTATATATATTTTAAACAAATTTCACGAAAGCTATTTGCAATTGAGATGTCGAAAAGGGAACGTTCTTGAGACAATAGATGTTCAGATACAAAAGCAGAAAATTTGATTCAGGGCTTTTGCCGAAAACGTTCGAAGCAGACAGATAGTTGGACTTTCTTAAAAAAAAAGTATTACATATACGATTTTGTTTCTTTGCGAAACATGGAAATCATCGGTGTGTAGGAATGCGATGATTTTGAGGAAGATGTAGTCCTCACGTTGGATGAGGTTCACATCGAAATTCAAGGCAACTACGTAAGCCATCAAAATCTTGTAATGCGCTGGTCTTACTTCTTCACGCATGTTCTATCTTATCGTAGATGATTCGGGATAAAGTTGTAGTTACGTGAATGTACGCAATGGTCGGTTATCATATCAGATAAACCGGCGTTTTCTTTTTTTCCTTCCTTTCTTCTGCATTGAAGCAGTCATGACGATTTCCAATGACACAGTTTGATTTAAAGCAACAGTCCTAAGAGCAATTTGAATGTCATTAATTTTTTCGTTAAACGTGCAAACTTTTCTAATTCAAATTTAAATACATGTGTGAAGAAGCGACTTAGAACATGCCGTATCTGAAATCCCTGTTGGCAATCCTCCTAGTATTGTTTCTATCGTCAACGATAAATTTAAACGTAGTTAGTCACGTATTTAGTTGACGAGTATCGAGTAAATTAAAGATCACTCAATTTCATTGACAAAATTCTACCAATAAATTTCGCACAATATTCTATTAGTATCTGACATATAAATATCAAACGATGGAGAAAATTATACCATGCTAAGCGAGCGACAGACAATGATAAAAATCATGTCATTGATGATCTTCACATTAGGGTGCAGCTTCGAGCGGCGTAGAGTTTATTAATTCTTTTTTTTTTTATTGCTGTTGAAAAGTGGTCTTTAGTGCTTATTCCTTTAGGATGTGACAGAGCCAGGGGTGGGAGGCGGGGGCGGTAAATGGGTGGGAACCTCGAGGACAGATACTGCGAAGCAATCAGGAGCTGGTGGTACATTGACACCCGCTGATAGGCACGGTTCTGTACAGGTGAGTGAACCCTGCCAATCCTTTGTACAGTCAGTCCATTGTGTCCGTCTATTTCACTTATCTATCCAAAAGACACTTTTCTTTCCTTTCTTTTTCTTCCCTTCTGTTATATATCGTCCGTTTGATCTACAATTTCCATTTCGTCGATAAATAATTTTAGCTATGTTACTACAGTTATTCGAACATAACTTTGTGTGTTTGCACAATATTTTTAGCGAAACAAAAGTGTGTTGATTTTGTAGCAGTAAAAAAGAAAGTAACATCACGCCTTGTGTCTGTAATGTCATTCATCTCGTGCGATGAACTCTTAAGCGTAAGTTTACGTTTGAATAGGAAGAGACAGCGCACCTCCTGCTCGTGTTATCCATCTGTCGCCTTTGTTCCCCCATTTTCTTAGCCCAAGAAGGTGACGTGCAGACGCGTCCACGAAGTAAACCGTTCGCTCTATTTCTAGACAAAGCAACGCCGGATTATGGTCAGTTAGAAGTTTATGCAAATTGGTTTGTTGCCGCATGCGAACGTTTGTTTCGTTGATCGATTCACTTCTAAGTTACTACTTCACTAATCCAGTCTTCACTTCATTTCCATAATCGTGTCTTCTCTTTCTCTTGTTCTGTATCCCCATGTTTTCCCGAAGTTCGAGAGAGCATAATTGACGCGAGTAAAAAGAAGTAATTTGTTAACCAAGTTGATCAGCTATACCATATTTTTAGAGTTTCACTGCGTTTGTATTAACAACGCCTTACGAATATAAAGCGCCGCTTGTTTGATGTAAATTATAGGCTTGGACCTTCGACGTAGAAGTTTATCTATACACGTGTATATGTTTATAAAGATATCTTTGTCACGTATTTCCTATTAGTTTAGTAGAGTATTTTCCTGTGCGTTTTATATTTGAAACTCATGGTATGAATCGTAAGATTTCATATTTGAGATATCGATATCGAGGATATAGATTTTTGTTTTAACTAATTGATTATCCTGTAGTAGTCTATGTATGTGGAACCTTTCTTTCGGATAATAACGTTGTTATGTATTTAGGTGGTGTCCTCGACGAATGGAGAACTAGCCAACGATGATCCTACAGCAGGACATTCTAATACGCCAATCACAGCACCTCAAGAAGTGGATATGGTCGACGAAACCAAGTTAGTATTGCGATTGCTTTATTTTCTTTCTTCTTGTACAACTAGTAGATCGCTAACTCTCCTTGATAAGCGAAAAATAAATTACGATTGAGGCAATAACGCTTCTGTAACTAGTGCATGAATACGTGACGTACTAGAAATATAAGACTGTATTAGTAAGAAATAATAAGCCAACGTTGAACAGAGTACACTAATATGATAGATAATTAATAGAAAAGTCACATCCTTGTCCCGTTGTACGGTTTTAATCTTGGTACTACTAGTATCTTTTGCATGATACGTGTTAAATATCCTCTCTGTCCTATTTCAGAAAGAAATGTTTGACGACAAAAATGCGTTGTCGTGGATGCGGAAAGATCATACGTCGAAGTTCATACCTTCCTACGTTCACTGCCGATCCTAGACCGATTCCTGAACTTGGTTCAATATCCCGATATAAGTGGCCATTAAAGAGTTTTCTTTTGTACAACATAAAGGCAAAATATAATATTCGTTGATTTCACTTATCTACGTAATTCTGTTATACGTTATTTGAAATATTCTTTTCTTTTCTGGTAATCGATGATCTTTAATTTGTTTCATAATATACGATGTAACGAATGTACTTCAAAGTCAAGAAGAGAAGATCGACCTTACACATCGACGATTTCGATTCCAATCAAACTCTATGATTAGCCGTAACCGTAACCCCAGGTCCATTGCTTTTCCTCTTTGTTCCTCTATGTTTTTTTTTTATTTGACGAATGGCCCGTGTGTCGATCGTTCGTTTGGGATTAATACTCTAGTCTCTAGAAAATTGATTTGAGAAAAGTACTCGGTTTGTCGCCGCTTTAGAATGCCTTGTCGTGCTGCATGTTGGTGTCATAGCGTAAGGCGATCAAAAGAAGACGACTCTAAGTCCTATTAGTGTTTGGTTTATTTGCAGATGCTGTTGTTTCTTCAAGCGGAAGAAGAAGAAAAGTGGAAGACAAAAGTGACTGTCTGTTATCGCCAGTCTTGGGGGGGACAATACAGTGCGCGTTTAACAGAAGTGCAGATGAAGCTTTTTTGGGAAACGTGTTGCGGCAGTACACGAAGAGACCGTGGACAAGAAAAAGCTGCAGTTGATCCGGAATGGGGGAGGCCGTTACCTTGCTACGTGCCGGAAGTCGATCCGCTTCTCAAGATTCGGTGCTGCACACCATCGTCACGATGTCATGCCGCCGTCGTTATCAAATTAAAACCACCACACAGCCATCATTATTACTGCTATTATTATTGCTATTATTATCATTATTATTACCACGATTAACTTTGCTCTTCTTCTTTTCGTTCTTACGATTATTATTACGATTACTATTAATATTATATTATTATTATATTATTTTATTATTTTATTATTATTATCGTTTAGCTGATTATTATTGTCACTTCGTCTACGATCATCGAATCAAACATCGTTTATCAATGTCGATGTTACCGAATACACTGTAAACTTGTCACTGCTGACTGAGGATAACTTTAATCGTCGATCCTAACCGTTTAATACTGGTAAATCGCTCCACCTACGTTACTAGACGCGTATAACAGTAAGGAATTGACGTGCCGATGGTGAAAGAACGTGTTTTGTGCCTACGACTCTTTCATCTTGTACCGCGGTGGCGCACTTTTCAACACGACGTCATTGCAAAAATGTGTTACGATACGTGTATTAAATCGTAAAAGAATTGAAGCTGAGATCTCATTTTACTCAAAGTCCCGGATAACGAGCGTAGCGTACTCCTGCTTGTATCGAACTTTATAAACAAATTAATTGTGATGTCTGATCGACTGGAAAGGCATGAAACTGAAAGGGTAAACGCGTTCGCATATGCTTAACTCCGATCAGTTACAAGCACGTTCAGTAGGACAACGTTTTGTAAGTTCGTGATCGTTTCAGTTAACTTTTTCTTGTTTTCCTTTCAACGATCACGAGAAGCAGACGATCGAGTGGGAAATTCACGTATCATTTTCTCGCGTATCTTTCGATTTCATCGTTTCACATTCGAATCTTCCAAATGTTTTGTCTTTTCGCCGAGAGTTTGACGAGTAGTTTCTTGTTTAATGGAAGATTATATCCTTTTAAGTTCATCTTGTACGGTACACGAAGTATAACAGTATTAACGCTATCTGTAGGTAGCAGCGGATACGTGCTAAATTGCACTCACCGTATTTTAGTTAACAATTTTTAACTAATTTTATTTTACGCCTACACTGCCTGTCGTTATTCTATATAAGTACACGATTATACGTGAAAACATTACACCGACTGTACATAAAATACATCGAGAAATATTTTGCTACGAAGCTGCATATGCTTTATATCGATTGTTTTAGTTAATCGCATATCATTTACCGAGCTTCGTATAACAAAACGACTGTTCAAATTATCAACCTATATCCTGGAAATGGATGGAAATAAAAGCGATCGTAATTCTAAGCAGTTCGATTTCGGTTTCATGCCTTCCACGAATTTATCACGTAAAAGCTATACGTCGCAGAAATCATTCAAATTACATTTTACATAACATATCGAAACACAAAGAGAAGAGAAGTTACAAATTTTCCTCTGTAGATTCTAATATCTACCGTGAAAATTGAATAGGACGTAGATCAACAAATTATACACATGTATTCGACACAGTTGATCCGTGTTCTACCCAAAACACGAAGATTCGGGAAACTTTCTTGAATCGTATCTTAGCGTCTATAAAAGGACCCGTTCATTTCGGAGTAATTTTTTTATTCTTGAAACACGCGTGTTTAAACAAAGATAATTATTAGAAATGTAACAAAAAAAGAGAACCAAAGTATGCTTGTAATTGAATATACATCAATATAGGTTTGATTTTAAAGCAATAAAAAAAACAAACTTTTATCGTCTCTGTTTAACTCTACAAAAGAAAATAAAACAGAATTTCCTTGGAACGAATCGTTGTCTGCTAGATCGACGCGAACAAAACTGGATATAAAATTGAAAAAAAATAAAAATAAAGGAAGAGAGAGTGGGAGAGAGAGAGGGAGAGGGAGAGAGAGAGAGAGAGGAGGGAGAGAGAAATAAAGAAATATAAAACTGTACGTGACATAGTTATACAGTACTGTGCACTTACTTTGTGGTAAACTTTCTCGAGAGCTTATTTAATATGTTTGTGCTACGAAGTTACGAGAAGAAGAGCGTTACGATGTGATATATGCAAATCCCCGTGGATGTTCTGAAAATGCACCCAAGCAGTGAAGAGATATACTTAACGTGAAAATATGCGTGCGATGGCGAAGGAGAAAAGGATCTTGTCAGCTCTGCCGATTAAACGAGCAAGTAAGGACATTTGATGTGTTGATAGTACCGGATGTTTTGTTACAAATTTGCAACATCGTTTAGTACGTCGTTGAAGCAAGTTATACGTTACAAACAAATTTATTCGTTTTACTCGAACAGACTTGTTATGAATTGAGAAACTTGTATTGTTCGTTTATTTGCAGGCTGATTAATAATAAAAAGATTGAATTACTTCTTGGTCTCAAGTTTTCTATATATCTTGATATTAAATTTTCCTGAAGGATTTCCTGACGATACATGTTACAACATACGGGACGCAGATATTAAGATAACAAAATCCTTTTTCAGAAGTTAGGAAGTTCTCGAGAAGCATGTACCGTGATCGTGAAAAGATACGTCCTTTTATTTTTTACTAATTGTTCGTATGGAGAAGTGGTGTTATATAAAGAGGAAGAAGCGATAGATTTTCTAAAAATATTATCTATAAATATTCCCAATAACTTAGTGTTACTCATAGATATACAAATGATTGCTATTTGAAAGTAAACACATGTATCGTTATAAGTATATTAGTAGAGGCAGAAGCAAATGCACCATTTAACTGATAAAGGCAATAATGATAGTGAAAAATGAAATTATTGCTGTAATGTCGTTACATCCCGTTAGATAATTGTTGACTGATAAAGAAAGTAAAGAAAGGACAGTTTAGACGTCAGTGTAGACATTGTGACGCGTCTTTTCCATAATTTTCTTCCACGGTAAGATCTTGTCTATTCGGGGAGTACTTCGTCAAATGAATTTGTAACAAAACGCAATCGATTGATCAACTAGAGAAAATTGTTAAACAACACCGAGAGTTGTTTAATCGGCTGACTAGCATAGATGTTTTTCTTCTTGCAGGAATATTTTAAGAGGCGATGTAATCGACAGACTGTCACTTGTCTGCGCGTGAAGACGACGAGTACTAACTTTACCGTGTCCGAACTTCTACTAGTCTGGCCAACGATTGCGTACCACTGCCGAGCCATACCGATGTACCGTGTTACCGTACCATGAGTGCCCGTACACGTTGTATCCATTAATTATTGGCCAAGCACATCCGACGACGAAACGTTCGATGTACTTAGAACGAAAGCGAGAACGCGGCGCACTAGAGAGAGAGAGAGAGATTGCAAACTAAAGGAAAGGAGAGAGTGTATCACGATTTATGTAAAAACGAAAAGAAAAAAAAAAGAGAAAAACTAACAAAGAAACGTTATGTCGCTAGCTTCTTCACACCTGTATGCATTACGCTGTTTATTGGCCGTCGGATGTCTTGAAGTAATACGCTTAAATGGAGATGAGAACTAAACCTATTAACTTTGTGGATTTCCTCTCTCGTTATTATCTGTATCTTCCCATTGGGTGTATGCAGCGAGAGTATCGTTCCTTTTACAAGCTTGCCAGCGCAAGTAAATGTCGAACAGTCGGGCGTTAGATTTGTATACAGCGAGAGAGTACGAATGGAAATGCTACGACGGAAGGAGAGAATGACCGCGGTAATGTAAAATCTAGAGAAAACAGAGAAAAGAGGTATCGAATGGCGAAGTGAAAGAGAACAAATTCAGAGTACCAGAGCGATGGAAGGATAAAGAGAAGAGGAAGGAGATCCCGTTGTCCTCCAGTGTGTATGCTTTCACGTGGAAAGAGAACGAATCTTCGTGTTACTCGAATGCTTAAGAAGCTAATGCCTCTTACGTTTTCTTACTTTTTCGTTACTAGTATCGTTTGTAAGCATGATCTCTTGATGGAACATATACGACACGAACATACACATACAAACATGTGCACACACACCAAATTTCCCGATTAGGGTATATATTAGTAATGAATTTCAAAATTAAGGAACGAAGTATCTCCGTGAGAGGAGAGAGGAAGGGAGCACGCGCAAGAGAATGAAAGTGAGAAAGTGTGAAAGAAAGAAAGAAAGAAAGAAAGAAAGAAAGGAAGAAAGAAAAATGCGCGAGTGAATCTTGTGGAAACGAGAGAGCCTCCGTATTTATATCGCTATCCTGCCACATATCGTTGGCGTGATTATGCTGCAACTATGTTGCAATTTAGCTTGTAGTCTTTTTTTTTTTAGTCGATTTTTCATGTGTCACCAGTTTTTAAATACAACACGACTGACTGCTGGTTAAGTATGGTTGTGAGCGATCAAGAAAATGTTTCCTTGTCTTATCCGGGATATGTGTCCCCTTTTCTTAACGATATTTTTGTTTTCTTATTCATTCTTGTACTTCGTATAGAAAAGGTTGTTATGCTCGTCCCAATGACGAATTCGATCGTCCATTACTAATGATAGAACAATGATTGAGTTTGAAAACGATTATTTGTATATTTGTGAAATGGTGCGAATAGATCGGACCGAGATCAATGTATGTATGTGTCTTTCATTTCCTCGCTTTTAATGAGTTGCTACAACTCGCGACTTACCGTTCGTTTTTCAATTGCGAGAACGATAGGCGATCATGTTCCAGTAAGACTCGAGCTGATCGCAAACCAATCCGTAGAGGATACGTGATTTCCGTTGCGTTTCTTTTTTCAATCGTTTGTTTTGTAATTATTACAAAGCGAAATCTACTATTTTTAATCATGTATTGAAAAATTTACTCGACATTTTCTTTTCTTGTATCGATTATGTAAGACTCGTTCCCGAATTATTTCTTTAATCCTGACAATTTTTTGTGTACATTCTGTGCATGGAACTGGTATCTTCTTTAATTGTTCTATTATATGTATTTACAATTCGTTTTCATTGTAAGGCAAGGGCTAAAGTTTGTAAAGCTATTATTAAATTTTGATCTGTCTTAAAAATATTTGCGTTGGATTGTTAATGACATTTATTTAAAAAAAAAAAACGCATTCGGTTATAGCTAATATGTTAATCAGAGTGTGTCGCGTTTTTGTAGTGAATTTTTCACGCGATACATTTCGTTCTGCGAACATGATCTAGATAATATACGATTAGTGTGCGTTTTAATTATTATTATTATTATTATTATAAAAGTTTGTGTAGCATGTATTCGTTGTTAAAGCATTCTGCAGCTTATGTTCGATGATTATTTGCCATTTATATGGAATTGGCAGCTCATGTGCATTATGACAGTATGCCCATGTAATGAGTGTGATTGATGACGTTATAGAAATTTTGAGAAGTTTATCGATATAGCGAGGAGACGTTATGCTATGGAAAGAAAAAACAAAAATCGGGCGTCGATTAATTTTTGTAAATAGAAATTATTGGAAGGGATATAGACGTACGCACACGGAAACGCGAGAAGTTAAAATATGTGAAATGTCGGATATCCGGACATGTATCAGCTTCAGATTATATATACATATACATATATGCATAAACAATATCAATAATGGCGATTACTAAGCTGTATTGTTATTACAGTAATTACCATTGTCTCGCAACGGCAGCGATCGACTAATTTTATTACCGCGTAATCGTAAATGATGCCAGTGAGAAGTGAATGTGTTCTTTGTGACGAAATCGAACGAAGAAGAGTATAAAAATCGCTAATGAATTATTCCACTTGCTAATTTATAGAGACAATTTAAAAGTGTCGATGATGCTTTTCGAAGATATTTTGTCCATTTCGTACATGTCTACAAACACAAAGACAATGATATCTGAAGTTTCTGAGCGAGAATATTCTATTATATTAATGGAACGACATTGTTCACTTTTAACGTGCTTTTGTTATTCTATTAGTGGATTCGTTTTCTTTCCACTTACGAAACTAATAATCTATTAAAGATTAAAAAAAAAAAGAGGATTAATGTACATAGAAATTAAATTGTTTGAGTACTATTCCGATGGATTCTGTGTTTACGCCAGCAAGCGTAGGAATACGAAGGGTGGAGAGCGGTTTGCATCCTAATGGTGAAAAAACACGAGACTGAAAGGCACACCGGACCATAAAAATTTAACGCGTTAAATTCACGTAATATAGATGATATAATGTAATTTACAAAATGGGTCATGTCCTCATTAGTTTTGTCAACAAATGTGCACCTCTCTCCCCTACATAATACATTTCTATCGTACTTGTAAGCTGTGATTGAAATCCTATCTTTTAATTCGTAATCACTGGCTTACGAATTGTTATTTATCGACTAATTGTATATATATATATATGTATATATATATATATACATAAAACCGTCTGATAAGAATCGCTTTAATAGAATTTGGAAAAGACATTGAAATTGCGCGAAAATTTTTTCCTGTAAATAAGCGTTGTGCCTGCGCACTTAGTCAAACAAAAAGAGTTCTTACTGAATTTCTTGTATGTTTTTATTTTGACTATGCAAATTGACTACTTGTCTATACGTTTGGAGCTTCTTTTATTCTCTTTTTCGACGCATATTGTAGAAAAAGAACTTGTTTCCAAAGCTTCAAGTTATATTAGTATGCGGTAAATAGAGAGAATACAAAAGATCTAATTTTTAAGTTCTTTTTATTTTGTTTCAAGATTTTTCATTTCACATACATTTCTTCTATAAAGCAAAAGAAAATGATACATTATGCGCTTTAAAGTTTCTTGATCCTTTACATTGATCTTAGTATCTACATCACATCTACAAGCAGTTTGTAACTAATAATAGCAAAAGTGTTTTATTTAAAAACTACTGTAGTATGTTTTATTTGAAATCTGCATAAATATTGTTGCATAAACAATATAGTACAACTTAAAGTACAAAGCTAATAAATAATATAAAATGTTGCGTAAATATTATTCGTTCAAATATTTAGCTGCTTTAATCTTCTCCATTCTCAGAATTATTTTCAGACGTTTTTAGCACAGTTTCAATATTAACTGGCTCTCTATGTTTTTCTAGCATTTGCACGAAAAACGGATCTTTATATAACATATGATTAGAAGCAGCAATAAAATTTACGATTAGTTTTTTCATTATATTAATATTTGTTATAGTTTTATTAGTTTTTTCCTTATTTCTAAAAACATATAGTAAAATTTGAGTTAAAAATCTCACTAACGTATTATTAAGCGTACATATACTTACTTTGCTAACTGAGGGTTCATTTCTTCCAGTTTTTTGTTGGATATTTCCTCCTGTTCTTTCAAAAATTTTTTGTGCTCAAACAATGCATTGCGACATTGAATTTTTAATTCTAACTGCTCCTTTAATGCATTTTCTATTTCGTCTTGTATTAATAAAATATTGTCGTTCAAGCTAAATAGCTTACGCATATATGCATAAATTTTTCTAAAAACATATTAGAGCAGTTAAATATTTTCTTCCGTACTACATTTTTAAGGTTACATCGTTTGTTTCTTCGTACCTTTGCATATCAGTGGTACCTTCTTCGCCTTCCAAAATAGCTTGAATCCCGTAGGAATGAAGACATAGTTTAATCGCTTCGTTAGTTACAAGCGAACTTGCCGTTGCTTCGTGCATGTTCGTTACTATGTCTTTCAGATCTTCCGCTGGTTCTTCAGCAGTTGTATCTAAAATTATAATAGAACATAATGTTTACGCCATCAAGGCCTGTTCGGTATGTAATAAATTTATGACATACAAAAATCATGTTGAGCTTTAAGTATCAATAACTTGGCATTTAGACATTTCAATGATTCTCGCGTAGCTCTAATTTTTTCTTCAATTGGTTTAAAATCTTCTATCGATACCGCTCCAATTGGAAAATTGGAAACACTTTTATTCAAGCACGCAATAGCGTTTTTTAAATCATCGTATTCTGACATTTTATAATGTAAATAAAGAACAAACTACTTATTATTACGTATTAAGTTTGCAATGAGTATTTCTTTACGGTTACAACCGTTCTGCTACAACTAATATCAATAAGTTCCTACTTTACGTAACTCATAAGTAGTAACTCCTTAGTTTGTAATAATACATGAAAGAATAGAATTATGAAAAATTTGATCTATATAGTTATTTTTTTGTAATACAATAGACGAGGTACAGAATAAACGTGACATGCAATACTTTCCCGATTACGACGTTTTAGGGTTTACCTGGTCTTTCTACCATTTTCGTCTTACGTGCGACGTTATTGATCCAGTAGAGCCTGGAATCACTAATAGAAGCACAGATGCGACACAGAATAGATGCGATGTGCAATGCTTCTTCGTGTCTTACGTTTTGGGTATCGCCTTGCGCCCTTTTCATTTTCATGTAACACGCGATATTATCGATTGAGTATAGTACCGATTTGAATTAAAAATCTTCTATGAAGTTATGTATAAAATTTTAAATAAAATACAGATCAGGATATGTCATAATCGGAGTATAGAATTTTATACTTTTATAAATTATATTTATAAAATATATTTTAAATATTTTAAATATTATTGTTAAAATATATTTTAAATATTATTTTAATTATATATATATATATATATATATATATATATATATATATATATATATATATATTTTTTAATACTTCAGAAAGCATTACACACTATCTAAGTAATGGAATATTTTACGCCCATTATGTACGTTACTAATTATATGTCATCGAGTGTAGTCTGATTCGCAACATAATTTGTCGGTAAGCCCAACAGACAAAATACGTCCAATGAAAAGAGTAAAATAACAATGTAAAAAATAAAAAAAACCAATGGAAAGAGCGAAAAGATCACCAAAGTTTTGCTTCTGTGGATAAATATGTATGTCAATCAAGCACGTCGATCTTCACAAATATACTAAAATTAAGGCATCCAAAAATTCTCTTCGATATCCTTTAGATGATCCGGACTGGACTGTATTAATGCTTCATACCATGTCCATTTTGTCCTTAGTCTATGATATAATCAGTGACTGAAATAGATAGAGCCTTAAGCCATATATATGTAGTATAGCAAGTATAAATATGTATATATGATCTATATAGAATATGTGACGGTGCTGACCCTGTGACAACCAGAGAACGCCATGTTCAGAGGTAACGAATTAAAAGAAGAGAACTGCTGTTACTACGTCTAACAATAACGACTTAACGACTGTCGATCAGTTAGAAACTCCATGACATATCTTTATACGGTATTCTCTATACAATTAGTAAATAATGCAACCGCTGTAGAACGTTGTTACATTCTCAACATGTGCATGCGTGTCCTGAATTTGGTCAAAGTTTGTTTGATCGATAGTTGAAATCAAATATTTGAAGAAACCTCGTAGACGTAAGGTTAATGGTTAGGTTGAAAAATATTCCTTGTAAATAGATAGTGATCGTGTACACGTTTAAACGTATCGGAGATTTTCGCAACATGAGTGGCTCGTGCAGACGGGAACCTAAGAAGCAGAACGATTGCAGAAGTAAGAAAATCGCTGGAAAAAGGTACGTAACGCTTACGAAACTACTTCTCCGTTACTGTGAATAGATTTGTCGAAATTTATTGGCAGATGGGAATATCCAATTGCAAAATCGACGGAATACTGGCAGAAATTCTGCGACGACGAAGAGAAGAGACTGATCGTAGTAAGAAATCCTTCCCTTCAATTATCCTATCGTACCTTTTCCAAAAACCATTCACAACTTATCGATCTTAACTCGGATATTGGAAATAACATATCTAATGGGAATTTTTTTTCTAACTCTTATTCAGACGATCGCGATGCGTCCGATAATTCTTTGCACAAATTGCTTCCCATAAGGTCGAACTTTAAGTCGAATAGGTATTGGAATTGCGACGCGACGAAATCGTATCCAAAATCGATACTAAAGGGATCGTTTCGAGCTGCTCCAAAAAGTTTGGATACAACGGCTTGCCTTACCACATCGTCTAAAGTTGTACGAATTCCAAAATTAGATAACCACGATCCTCAATCTAGTTTGCGGGAAATTCGCCCAGGCAAAGTGGATCATATTCGGACTTCCTTCAATGTCCGAAATGAACGGAAGATACGAGGAGAAAACTTCCCGACTCTGCCAATTCTCGGCGCATACCCAACGACGTCTGATCTCCGGTCGAAACTGAAAAAATTACAGAAACATTTAAGATCACCGGACCAAGAGGACCGCGAGGCGAAGGATCGAACGCGCCGCAAAATTGTTAAAGCAGAGGATAAGAAACTTCCGCCAGATTTTCCATCCACGACGAATCGAACGAGAGAAGAAAACGAAGACGCATTAACGAGCGAAGATTACTTAAAATATTCCGCTCGTTTTGCCTACAAGGCGTTGAAGCGTTCGACGAAGAACAAAGATCTGGATTTCAAATTCAAAGCTTTCGACAATTTGCAGGAGGAACGAGTCACGAAATTAGGAGACGACTCTCTGGCGAGCGACGATGGAAAACGAGAGTCGCCAAGGATTAAACGCGTCGACGAAGATAGGCAAAGCGAAGAATCTTCGAATGTGCACGATTTGCAGACGATTTCCGAGGAGAAATCGCTCGAGGATTCAGAATTCGCGCGTACCGACGCCCAATGTCCATCTTTGAAATCCGACGACGCGATTTCAAGGACCTTTTCCACGGGATCGCGTTACACATCGGGGCCAAGTGCAGAATTCGTGTACCCGGAGGATCGGCACAATCCATCGAGTCGTATTCTTTCGTCAATTCCAAAATTATCCGTTTTCCCAAGGAGGAATCGCGACAGATGTCTACCCTGTATGTACAAGTCGTTCGAAACTGCGCCGCAACGAAAAGTATCTCTGCCTAGAACCGCTTTACTGAGAATCATCGCGGATGGCACCAAAGTGGCATCATCCACGGATCCCTCGGAAGATAGCGACTCCGCTTCTCTGAATATACGAAACTTCGAGCACGAAGTGGGAAGAGTTTCGCCCGACGAAGCTGATACGGCGGACGTTAGATTCGAATGCGACGCTGCGTTCGTAGAATCCGATGACTTTGAAAACGTAGTCGCGGATGCCACTTGCTCCGTCGAAGAGGACCGAGTACGGAAAGGACTAACGGACGAAACGGAGGGAAAAAGTATGTCAGAGTCAGAGGCTTCGTCTAACGTGATCGCGAATAAAGCCAAAGAGGATGGACAAGACGATGACACAACTTGGACGAATTTAAAGGAACCTACGATAGGTCTTAGGCGTGTTAGGTCTGTGGAACGAACGAACGTTCCCTCTTCGTCTCGCAGCGTAAGCTCCGAGGAGGACGATTCGATTGTGGTTTCGGTTAGCGATGATCTACCTAAGCCGAAGTACTTAGTACCCTGTCATGCTCCGACGAATTTCAGGCCGAGCTTAGAGCCCCTGCGAGCTTTGAGAAGCAGAAAACCGACGACTCTGCAAGATCGAATTGCCTTGCTGGAGTCGACGCCATTGAAGAAAAGCGTTTCTATCGACGTTTACGGCGACACTGCGGGAAAATCAAGAGCCGTGGCTGCGGAAGTCCTTGAGAAGGACGAAACAGGCGACGGAGAGAAGAAGCCAGCTCCTCCTTTAACGAAAGCAAAATCCGTGCTGGAGAAACTGATGCTTGGAAACGCCGAAGCAAGTACGGCAAAGCAGCGGCACGTTCTCAGAAAGGAAACCAGTTTCGCTGGTTTTTCTGTATCGACGGATATCGCGTCCAATAGCTCGGAAATATATCGGCACGCGTGCAAGGCCGCATTACGAGAATCGGACGCTACTCGTGACGACGAAAACATTTTGAAAACATTATCCGCTACGGATTTCGCGAGAGCCCGGGCGAAATTGCCGCTTACGCAACCGCACGAGATCCTTGAAATTTTCAAGAATCTCGAGCAGAACGTTTCGTCGACAGATATGCTGGAAATGTTGTGCAAAGAATTTTCGGAACGATTGAAGAGAGATAGCGAAAACGCCGATTCGAACGTGAAAGAACGCAATAAGATGATCGCGAATTTGACAAGGTTATTAGTCGATTCTAAACGTTACTTGTGTCCCGATAAATTCCCCTCTGACTTAGCTTTCTCCGTCGATCAGCCACCCGAGTGTAATTCCCGTCTCCTCAGACGAATCCTACCTCGAAAGACTTACAATCTCGTCGCGCCTTTGCTCGGAATGCCGGAACAGTTTGTAAAGAAAAAAGAAGCTGTGTTCGAAGATCCGTTCGACATCGGTGAAATGCGAATTACCGAAGACACGTTGTCCACGCTTGATAGTTTAGAAGTACGTTTGATATTCGTTCGTTCTTTTAGAGCACAGAGCAGACGTCCTCGTATCGCGAGCTCGCTATTTATAGTTTAACAAGTTGCTCCACTTCGGTTCGTCTTTTTAAAGATAGCCTTTTTTTTTTTTTTATAATTATCAAGGTGCAACCACCGACACCGAGAGACACCGAATCGCTCGCTGACAAGGAGAAAGTGGGTCGTCGTAGATACAATCCTTACGCTCTATTTCTGATGAAACCAAGACGTAAGGTACGATATCGGACTGATAGCGATAGAGTGATCTTCCAACGGTCAGGGAGCAAAAAGAAAGGAAGAGAAAAGAAAGGAAAAAGAGAGAGAAATAGAAGATACGGGTGGAAAGGGAAGGAAAAAAAAGACAAATAATCTGTTTACGCGTCAGGTGGTCACGTGGCGTCCATTGACGGAACGCGATCTCGAGGGCTACGATCCGGACGCTACGCTGAAAATGAGAGCGGAAAACTCGATGAGAAAGATATGCGAGGACTTTTGCCAGTGGGTGGAAACTTTAGGCGGGACGAATAACGTCATCGACCAGGAGGTTCTCAGGGATATGTTTGAAATCGATTTCAACGCCGAAGCTTGCAGAGCGATGCAGGTTAAAGAGAAACATCGTTCATGCCCTTTATACGTATGCTGCGCTGAGACAGTTTTTCATCTTTCTAATATTTACTCGCCTTCTGCGAACGATTATTCACAGCGACGAACGACCGTACAGTCGGAGAATATTTAATTCCTGTTAAATATCGGCAACGAGTCTCTAATTACTTTGAACAGCACGTTTCGGAGGCAAGCGTCCTCTTCCATTTGAATCTCGCGAGAAGTTTGCTCAGCTGTCTCGTTTAATTGCGTCTGAACACTTTATTCCTTGTTTTCATCCGTTCTCTTTTTTCTTTCAAACAGATGTCGATCCAGGAGATGCCGGTGGTACCTGCAGAGGTAGCTTTAACGAGAAACGCACCCGGTGCGAGCAAGCTCACGATGACGAAGAAGCATGTAATGAAAGACGCGAAAGCGGAAGAAACACCGGCGAAAGTAAAAGCATTTGGCACCGCTATGCCTTGGAAGCTTCGATTCGTGCCGCCTAATAATCAGGTGCGAAAGAAATGGCTGCAATGCGAGAACGTGCCCAAGGATATCGAAACGATGGAGGTCGTTTGGAAAGATATACTGGATTTGAGAAGCGTAAGAGGTTTCGTGGAATGGCTACAACAGCATCCAGAGGTAACCGCCTTATCGGTCGTACGATAAAATTTCCATAGATGAACGGAATCGTCGTCAGACGTTCGTTTTCCAATTAACTCTTGTACCGTAACCCACGACGCTGTGCTAAACACAGCGGATAATGAAAGCTCGCTCGAGGATATACTAGAACATTTCTAACGGATGTACCTGAATCCTCTTACTTGTCGTTATAGGTACCACAGCCGCAAGCTTTGAAGAAAATCGCATCAATGGATATCAGGTCGTTAAGACTGATCGAAGACGAGGAGAAGTTTGCGCATCTCGAACTGGATATTAATCAAATCAAGAGTCTGAGAGTGGCGATCGACAGTGACGATATCTCGTCGTGAAACGGCCACCTATGTGCGTGTCTCGATCTTTGTGTCGCTGCTGATCTTCGTTTTCGCTGTGTCACACGAATATACCGCACTTACCGACGTACGCGTCCAAGTATTTCCACGGGATTTTCCCTTTTATACCGATGCATCGAAACGAATTATTTCAATTTCCGTGAGATCTTCGCAGCCTTGCATCTGCCACTGTACGCGTCGGTGGTTTAAATCGAACCGACGCATGAATATTTTAATTGCATATGATTGTGTGGCAGTAAATGTCGGGCGAATACAAAATGAGCGTCGGAAGCTGGCCCGCGTTTCAGAATTTCTCGCCTCCGTTTCGCTTATAAATGAACGAAATGCCTGTGTGTAACCGATACGACCAGCCGATGACACGATGTCAAAAGCCTATTCCCCCCCCCCCCCCCCCCCCCNCCCCCCCCCCCCCCATCTCTATCTATCCCCTTTTTGCGTACAAAACGAAGGGTTAACCTGCGAAGCTACGGAACGATCAGTAGCGGCCAGCGAGAAATTTCCCAACGTATCGTTCGATATCATTATTTGCACGAATATCGGGCAGTGAGCAGCGATTTCAATCGTACTGGAAAATGAAATATCCGAAGAGTTATAATATTGGTGGCGAGGTGCAGGGGGCGAGGAGGTGGGAGGGCTGGTTATTTTCATCATCTCGTACGGTTGCAAATAAACTCTCGCGTATTTAATATAAAATATTGCCACAGCAAATAGGATTTTGAAAAACAAGAACGGCGCAGAGGTAAAAAAATA
The DNA here is from genome assembly GCA_014737475.1 of Bombus confusus. NCBI lineage: Eukaryota > Metazoa > Arthropoda > Insecta > Hymenoptera > Apidae > Bombus > Bombus confusus. Next base: position 4,735,660 of record JACXIV010000035.1, read on the forward strand.
TATCGAGGGATGAAAATAGGATTCGAAAGCGATTTCCATTCGAGAAACCGATGATTAACGGGTGTTCTGTTCGCCTACTTTGCGCTGGCAAAATGAAAACGAACGATGCTTTCAGCGCGACGATAATAAATAGCAAATAACACGATCCGATGTCAATCCGAACGATTCCTTTGACCACGAACGAATCGTCCTCGTTGTCGATGTCAATAGTTCCGCGAGCGACATAATACAAACGAGGCGTCGAGGAATATTGGAAATGTATCGCAGAAGCCGGGCGTCCTGTTGCCGTCTGGCAACGACAGCGCAGGGACACGGCATAGAATCATCAGCTTAACGCCGGAGCTACTTAAAATCGAACTCGGCAAAGGAGTTACCAAGTTTTTTTTATACGTCGTCTCTTTCCAGATCTATCCCCTCGTCGTTGATTTTTCCTTTGACGAATCGCAACCAGACGAAGTCTCTAGTTTCGCAACGCCTCGTCGATCGAGCCTTAAAAATTCCAACTGCTCTTCGGCAAGATTTTTCAGAAATTACCGTATCACCTTGCTTTTCATACGTTAGTTGCGTGATTCTTTATGCTTCCTTTTCAAGCGATTTCCCATGAGATAGTATCCACGGGAGAGGAAGAGGGGGTGAGAAGGAAAAGACGACGACGACGACGACGACGACGACGACAAGAAAGCGAGCGAAGGAGACTTTAAAAAAGAAGCAGAAAGGGTACCGAAAAAGTGGACGAAGGGAAACGAGGAGGAAACCGCGGAAGCGGAAGAAGGACACCGCGCCATCATTGGCCATTGGCCATCCGTTTCGCTCCACTTGGAATAGAGACTCGCGCTCGACCGAGAAATTTAACAAGGCGCACGCTCCCTACTCACAATAGCCAACTTTCTGACTCCCCCTCTCATGCCTGGATTTTAATTACTTCAATTTAAATCTTCGGTTTCCCTGTCATACAGACTCACAGACTGGAAAGGAAATCACAGCGAGGTGATCGAACCCTGTGGATTGTCTCGCTGTTCGAGCAGTCCGCAATCGAAAAAAGCTAAGAAGTAAAGAAAGCGAGGGAAGAAAAAGAAAAAAAAAAAAGAATAAGACAGGAAGCAATTGCGAGGCGACAGAAGCAAACCTACGTTATTCAGGGTGATTGGCTGTAGCTACCCGTACACAATCGTTCACGACAATCAGCGTCGTTCTACATCGGCAATTACCGTTCGTAATACGGTTAGGTTACTGTCAGATCGCATTGGCATTCGCGCACTTGGATGCCTCGCCGAAATCTTTTATTCATGCTATCAAGTTTGCATTTAAAAACTCCGTGCTCTCGACCGTGGCGGCACTTCGAATCGCTACTTTTCAACGGGTACCTTTCAACCCTGACTATTCCCGGAAAGATCGAGATTCAGTTCGCGCGCCGCACGTACGAGCAGACGTTATGCAAATCTACGGCGGCGCGACATCGCGGCCACGATTTTCCCGCGATTGCAACTTTTAACCGCAAATTGGGATAAATCGATCGATTTCCACTTTCGTATGGTTCGTCGTCGATTCGATTCGTGACTGTCTGGGACAGGGGTACTCTACGACTAAATTGGTACGCGACACTTACGATTATGAAAGGCGTCCGCACCGATGTCGGATGATCAAATCGAACGACCGTCTTTTTTTTTCTTTTTTTTTTTTTTTNAGATGCGTGGTTCTAGGGCGATTCGGTTCGCTACGTTCATTCGACGTATAACACAAGAACTCGAAACGTGTGAGCGCGTAGCTATTCACAAACGAAATGGGAAGCGCTTCCTGCTGACCATTCGCGTCAGTTCGATCTATTGTCGAGTAAGTTTGTGACGGTGTATATAACGCTGGTGCACGGCTACTGGTGTGCCGGTGTGGCCGGCTCTATCGCGATATCTTTCTCGTTCGTTCGACCGATTCCAGCCGTTTGCCTACGATCGAGAAAAAATAGTTACAACCGGCGTTCAAGCGGATTATCGCGTATATTAAGTTACATCGATAGATTAGTACACCTTGCGCGCAGGGAAAATCAGGAAATTACCGTAGGCAAAAGTTTCTGTACACCTGTATAACGAGACAGCACCCTCCGACGGGTTTAACGAATTTCCAGGGCAAAAACCAGCTTCTACGCTTCCTGATTGAATCGCTAAGACGCGAGACGGTGCTGGCTTCGTATAATAAACAGATTGGCCAGCTGTAGATTGGATAACACGGCGAGCGAACGAAAATCCACGATATACGTAAAAGAAAAAGAACGAAAGTGAATTCTGTCGGGCTAGATGAAAACAGAGGAAGATGCTTGCGCGAAACGAGTGGTGCAAGCCTAGCGTGAAATCGACGCTTGAAAATAATAGACAAGGGTAATATTTTGCGTTGACTACGGTTCGACGAGTCTCGAGTTGTCTTCCATTCTTCGAGTTCCAGCTAAATTTCAACAAACTCTTCGAACGGCGGCATTGCACAATGTTGAACAGCGGCGCGTAATAGACTTCAACGAACATCCGGTTTCACCCGGAAGGCCGCACCCGTCACGGTTACTCCCGGCATAGTTACAGAGCCGTGGCACGCTGGCATAACGCGATTCTTCTTCTGTTTCGACAGTGCGTCACGTTTTATTGCCAAAGGACGGCGTATCGTTGTCGACGGCCGGTACTCGTGCATCGGCCAGTCTCTCGTTGTCCTTTGACCCGATGACACGTCGGCTGTTGCGTGCTACGGTCATCCGCGATCAATCGTACGATTAATTTACGTTGCGCGAACCTCGTGACACGCCTGCCCTTCGTATTCTGACTTTGAAATTTCGTCGCATCGATTCCGATCGTGTCAGGTCTAAAAATATAAAGTTCCGCTCGTCGATAGCAACGAACGGAAGACAATTCTCGCCTCTTACGTTGGTCATCGTGGTCGACGACCGTTTACGGACGAAGAACGAAGAAGAAACGGAATTGCACGGAGCGAAATTAAAGGTACGTCTGTACGATTACGCGCTCGCCTCGAAAGGGAGCGAGACAAATTTTCCAGAGATCCGGTTTTAAGTAATGGAACTGCTTGTCGTGCAGCCGCGGCACGTGACACCGTGTCCCCCTTCTCTTGGCACGTAAGCAAAGCAATTAGACGGAAGTGCGAAAGAAAAGGTGCGCGAGCGTAATGACGCAAGCAGGGTAGAGCGTGGCCGTCCAAGTGTTTCCAGATGGATACACCAAACCCCTGCGTTCGTCCACCGACGAATGTGTAGTTGCTCGTTGTCGCCGTCGTCGTCGTCGTCGTCGCCGTCGTCGTCATCGTCATCTCCTATTTTTTTTAGCCCTTTGCGCCGGACCCTCGGCCTCGTTGCCTCCAAACTCACCGTAAATAGAACGCGATTCATCGGCACATAGGCCGAGTTGTATCTACACGAAAAACCAAGGATCGATCGGTCGGCCTGGTTTAATTTTAATCGAGCAGCGCTTCGACCGTTGGACCAGAACGTTGTTCCATTTTACTCGAAAAATTGCGAATCTGTCGTAATTGGACTGTGTGCAAACCCGAAAAAAAAAAAAAAAGGAAAAAAGGAAAAAAAAAAGGGGGGAATGAACGAAGATATGATACGACCGGTCGAGAAAGAAATTACAGGCGAAAAGAAAAGTATATACAGGCAGAACGATTTCGTTATCCACTCGAAGGAAATCCGGATAACGTCGCTGCACGCTCGTCGCCTTGTTCCGCGTCGAATCCTCGACGGACCCGGCAGCTTCTTTCCTTCCTCTTCTTCTAGGAGTCGAGCGACTCGGACAAGCTACTAGATCGATAGGGAACCCTAGTCCGGGCAGGCTGTCGTAGGCATCGTCGCAGAGCAGGCCGCAATATATATATATTTACATACACGAAGCCTCGGTCAAAGCCTTTACTTTGCCAACCGATATCAGTCGTAGGAGTCACGCTAGCACGCGTTCACGGGATACTCTCTCTTCGTCGAGATGTCGACCGAATTGGAGATGACCCTTTCGCATCGCGAGACCCCGCTTTTAACCGGGACAATGGTCAGGGGCGAACGTTTCACGAACTTCCAGCTGCGAGCAAGGATATGTCATCCGTTCGAACGTTCGTTAGACCACGCTACGTGAATCGTTCTCTTCCAGAGGACAATGCATTTAGGCTACTCTGTACATCGTTTGATTTCCCACGATTTTCATCCGCGATTCATTTTCCAACGCTTCATCGTGCCGCTATATACGAGAAGTTTGTTTAGAAGTTGCTTGGTTAAAGGCTTTCCGGCGTCTCGAGTAATACGCCATAAGGATGATCGATAAATAGCATGTTGAATCTTGAATACCTGTTGAATAGGGAAACGAAGTTGTCGACGGTGAACAATTTTCAAGTATCTACGGTTACTCCTGCGTAGACGCTTTTTTTATTTACGGCCGAAGGACGTAGGATGGTCGCGATATTTCCGCATGCTCGAAAGGATAAATAATCTTTTCGAAAGTCCGTGAATCGATGGTCCCGGTAAGCTCCTCTTCCTCTTCCTCTCTCCGTCTTTGCCTTCTCCCTGTCTTTTTCTCCGCTCCCCCCCCCCCCCTTTTTTGTCATTTTCAGAAGTTATAACCCTGCGGGGTCGAATCACGGCAGGAATCCCGTGGCGAACGATGATAGAAAGGGTCCCTGACGCCTGAAGGAGGGATAATTGCGCGTCGGGGTTGACTTATAGCTTCTAAAATCGGTAGCGTCTCCATTCGAAATGCTTGTTTCGTCGTCGCCTTTCTTCGTCCTGCTCCTCGTTCGCGCCATCATGAACTCTCATTAAAATCCCGTCGTTTAAACGCGTTATGCGTTGATCTAGAAACGACGAACCGGGAAACGAGACAAAAAAGTAAGAAGCAGCGTGGAGATAGAGGGAGAAGGAACGGGCGAGGGTGAGGATTGAGAAAATATGAACGATTCACGCAGCTAACGAACAATCCGAGCAGCAACTGAATAATTTCGCAACGAGGCCGAGAATGGATTATTCGTTTGGAAGTTGCTAAACGACACCTTACGCGTCGCTGCACGCGGGCTAGATTGAAATCAAAGTAAGAGAAACTTGGAGTTTCGTGTAATTACAAGTGTTTCCTGCCGGAGAAGGTAACCGGGCTCGACTAATCCGAACCGTTGGCAGGCACTTAGCGAAGTTTCGATTGTGCTCAGCGTGCATGTTTTCAACGTAAACCCATCGTCGTGGGCTCGCAAGCGCAGAGGAGGAAAATAAGAGAGGCAAGATGCGCACAGGCCGCGGCAGCTTCGGCTGGAACAGCGTTCGAGGGTGGAGGATCAGGTGCAACCCCCGAGTTTCTCCAACTACCTGCAAGCAGCACGGGCTGCTCGAACATCGAGTGAACTTTATTAAGCGATATTTCTCTAATTATCTGAGTCGCGGCCCGTGGCGAGTAAAACTCCGCCCGCCTAGCCGTTCGTAGCGCCATATTCATGGGGGAGGAGGAGGAGGGGCGGCGCGTTAAGCGCCTCGAAAGCATAAACATTAAAAAGAGCCGGGGCATCGAAGTTAGCGGCCGCTCAGCCGGCTTACTTCCTCCCGGCAAACTGGAAAACTTCCACCGTCGAGCATTTCGAGGAAAAAGTTGAAAGATTAAACGCCACGCGATGTTATCGCCAGGACGCGAAACGGACGGCCAACAACGTAGAGGGTTGCGGAGAGGCGCTTTTCTTTCGATAATTCCAAACGTTACGTCGAAAGAGGCTACGAAGAAGGTCCGTTTAAGCTTCGATTCGAGTATACGAGACGCGAGGATAGAAATTTCGTTAGCTAATTTACCGTCTACGAGCTAAGATAGGTGAAATCCGATGACGATAAACCGTGTCAACCGAGTGTCTTCGCGGTAAGGGATTAAAGGACGTTGTTCCTTCTTTATTGGTGCTATTTGATAAATAATGACGTGCCGCTGGTTTGCACAAGACGCGAAGGGAAAGAACAAGAAACGAGTAGCGCGCACAGCCTAGATACGTTACTGGCGGAAGACGTTCAGCCCCTATAGCCGCTCGGTGTCTGGGAATGGGGTCGTTATCGCACTCGATGTTTATTACTTGAGTTGGAAAGCGCGGACAATAATTGGATGGTTTAATTCGCTGAAAAACTTTCTTGTAACTCAGAGAGGCGTGGACGTGGCCGCGATTGTAATCGTAAATCGATGCGCTAAGTAATAAAGCCGACGCCGAATTACCATCAGATTATTCTCTTGTATCTCTTCAGGAAACCGTTTCAGGGAGAAGAATTTGTAATTCGTGAATGGTGATTTTCGAGAAGCAAGAACGGAAAGTCGCGAGTCTTTCGGAACGACTAAATTTCGGTTCTGCACGGGAATCGAAACGATCTTTGGCCAGGAGGTTCGCGGTCACGGTTCGCAGCAAGTGCGACTATGCCTCGAAATAGCGCGGAATAAAATTCGCTGCTCTCTCGAACGGCCAGGTGGTAATTACGTGTAATTTATATTACTTGCCATTGAGATGCAAATCTGCGAACCATGCATGTCGGTGCTAGGCTCGACAGTGGCGTTTCTCCGCCTCCCGTACCTCGTCGTCATTCGTAGCACCATTTTCATCGGTTCCCCTCTCTGTTTCCCTGCCTGCGTCCCTCTTCTTCGCGTCTTTTCTATCCTCGGCATTATATTCGGCACTGAAAAGTCGAGCTCGATCGTCCGACGATACCATCGAGAAGGTGAACGAACTTAGGAACTTGGCTGATGAAAAAGCGTGCAAAGTCAGACGTACGTAGAATTCAAGGACGACTCGCTGATGCTCCGGTTACGAGAGAGAATCGAATTTATCTCACTTACGTTTTCGCGAGACTCGTTTCCCGTTCTCTTTGGTTGTCTCGTCCAAGCAACGAGCGAACCAAGAAAACGAGACAAATGCTGGGCATTAGCCGGAAGCCAGGCTATTAATCAGACAACAAGAAAATCTTATTAACGGTTAGGTAGTAACAGGTCTGGCTGGGAATTAATTTCGCTCGATTTCGATGTGTCTCTTTCGCAGCCGCAACCAACCGGGTATTATACGTGGCATCAAAGCGAAGGGACGCAAAGTGCATATTGCATATATGCAACAGGATTCGAATAGGCATGGCGCGAATGCAGGTGGAAATCCCGAGAAACGTAGTTAGAGATAAATAGACAGTGGGACGCGGGGCGACACCGTTGATGAAAGAGAGACACCGAGATACGGCAGCTTAGATACGGCTGAATTGGCTGGTATCGTCAGTCTTTTGATCTAAACTAAAATACCAGGCCGAAACAACGGCCAAAGCAAATCTGTTCAAAGTGCTTGTCCTCTTCAAAGTACTTGGTTACGTCTATCTCGCTCCGACCCGCGCCACGATATACCCCAATGACCAATTATCTTTGTATCTTTGCCGATGACAAGTGAACCGCGAGTAAACTGTCAACCGGGGGGAAAGGGTTTGGTATGTGTCGGTTTATCGGCAAGGGTTGTGTAGCCGGTGCCAGCTCTCTTTTCGTCTCACTTTCTTCTCTTTCTCCATGCCCAACCCAGACCATCGACGCTCGACCTCGTCCATTTACCGAGTCCCTCCTTTTCCTTTTTTGTATATTCCTAATTTCATGTCAGTCATAGTCGTCGAGGATCCTGCTCGTTGATAGTACGTCCTAACTGTATAATTTATCCTGTCTTCGTTGAATCAATGCAATAAACCAAATTCCATATAATTAGAGCAATTAACCCTGGAGTATAGGAGATTGAATGAAAGTCAGATCCTTGATCGTAGCCCAGACCGCAACCTTCATTTGTCACCGAAAGAGATTCTAACGCCAAACGCGAACGATTTTAATTAAAATTCATGCATCGAGCCAGATATTCATCGTTCTAGCTATACCACTGAATGGTGGACGAGCGTTCGATCGGCGAGTCGCATAATCGGGTAGCTCGCTTCTTCCGAACACAGCGGGCATCGCGAGCCGATCGATGCTTCGCAATTCCGCGGAACGAAGAACAGCAGCACGCGAGCACGTTGGATATCGGTGAATATTTAAAATGCGTTTCCTCATCCCCCTACTGTCGACGCTTTGCTACAGACAATCGTTCTCGAAACAATAGCTATCTAATGCGAAATAGGATGCCAGCCTCTTGCGTTTCCGCGAACTGGCTTCATTCTGCCGTGTTGCTTGCTCGATGCTCGGAATCCGGTACAGTTTGACGTTCCAGTCGAGTCCCTAATGCATCTCGTTAGACATCTCACTGACGATTCCTGAGTCGCGATTCGTCCTACCAGTCGACCGAGAACTTTCTTTTCGGTATATCAAGGAGTAAAAGTTCACGATAAAAGAGGAGAGTTTCATTAAACCGTAATCTATTTATTGATTTATTTCGTTTATACGTTAGTCGTATCTTCTTTCACGCTTTTCCATCGACTAACGAGGACAATAACGGCTGGTTGTTTCTCTTCACTCTGGTTTCTCTTCTTTTTTTCCCCGAGGACCTAGAAACCTCCATTTGGATTCATCGAAAGCACAAAAGATTACAATATCGGAAGGAAATTGCATAAAAATATTATCCATCTACTTACTCATCGATAGGTCGTTGAAATCTTCGTTTACATCTTTACATTACGCAACGAGGACGACGATCTCCAGTCGATTCTATTCACTACGATTCTCCTTTTATCGAAATGCCAATTTAGAAGTTTCTTTTAGATTTACCAAAAAAAAAAAAAAAAAAAAAAAAACAGGAAACGTCACGGTAAAATAGAAAATCCGTAGCGCTACTTATTTCATTATTTCATTCGTTCGTCGTCGATATCTTCGTTTACACCTTCCAATCGTGCAACGGCAACGATGGTCGCTGGTTGCTCCCGTTCACCGCGATTTCTCTCCTTTTTTTTTTTTTTTTCGAGCTGACACACACGAACACGCACATCGCCCAGTCGAACATAAATCTTCCTCGATTCGCCGGATTATTAATTCGTGCACGCGGATAGGTGTATCGTCGCGCATGGCACGTGAAACACGCCGACCATCGGGACTAACGAGAAGAGATAGAACGAGCAGCCGGAGTGTTTGGTGTCCAGCACACGTACGTGAAGCAGTACCGAGTACTTATTGTTCTGATGTCGCCTTTCATTTAACGCATTGCGATCCAGTATCTAATCTCGCGCGAGTAATCCCTCTGTCCGTGGACGCGGGCTTGACCTTACTACCACCGCGTTGAATCAGCTCGCTCACGTGATTCGCATTCGCTAGCAGCCTCGTCGGAAAGAATGGTAGCTTAATCGTATTAACGTGTTATTGGTCAAAACGAAGGTTTTCGCAGATTTTTAGCAGACAACGCAAATGGATAATCGGGAACCTTCTGTGAAAGTACTTTTGGACGAGAGAGGCTGCAGTTGTCGTGGTCCCTGAAAGATTTTTCGTAGCTGCTGAAAGGATTTTCCTTTCGTTCTAATTACCTAGGACGTAATCGGGAATCTTCGTACAAATTCAGATCTTTACAGATATCGATAAAAAGTGGAAATTCAAATAATACGTAGTAATATGTATCTCCAACGATTTAATAACTCCGAGTTTGTATATTTGTCATGGAATGCTTACAGCACAGAGAAATATAATAATAGGTATGAATTTACAACGACGAGGATCCAAAGTCTCGATTCAAGTATCCGGATCCAAAGTATCTTCACGATCGAGTACAATATCGACGAACGAACGATGGTTATTTTTCGACTCTCCGCCAAAAGATCGAGAGGTTGCCTGTTTCTATTCGAAAGGACGTCACGCTAATTTCGCAGGACGTTACATTAATTCCAAATTGGTTTCGTCCGAGCGGAGATACCACGGCGGCGTTGCGCCCAGGACGCGAGGATCACCGATCCGCAGAATACCCAGCTTAGTTCCATCGTAATTACAGAGCAGGACGAGGCTTAGCCGATCTTTATTTATACACGCGTCACGCTGCGATTCGCGTCACACGGTCGACACTTCTAACGTCGTCGAAAACGTTCATCGATGGGATCGTTACAGCGGAATCACTGCTTGATCAATGCAGCTTGGCCGTGAATCGTTGAAATTACGCATCAAGGAACGAGATCGTATATTCACCTGGAAATATTCCTCACTCCAAAGCGATTCCTACTCCATAAACAAACGCATCTGCAAATTTTCTCGCGACTAACTGAGTCGTATCATCGGGCTCGAATTTTTATTAAAGTCCGTCGGCAATTGGAAACGATAAAGTCGATATATTTGTAACAGCAGGCGTGGATCTTCGTGTCGCTGTGGATCAACATCGATCCCATAAAGAGTTGCAAGGATCCTGCGAGTCTACCGTTTGTACGAAGATTCCGCTAGAAATTTCCAAATTGCACCCCAAAGCGGAGCCATTAGCAATCGATGGAAAAATTAACGAGCACACACGTACGAAGGGAGTTCGGCGTTTCTAAACGACGTATGACGCATGTCGAACGGGTTATTGGCTTTCGGGCATCGGAGCGGCAAGTGCGGAGAATTCGTGGCGGCGCTAAAAGGAGCACGTAAGGCGAGGTAAGCAGCCGAGGGCCTGGGATGAGGATCTTTTAAGCACCATGTCGCTATATTTAGGGCTCATCCTTATCTTCGACGACCCCTTCTAACCGCAGTTTTGAATTGCGGCGCGCGCACCGTCGCTAACCGCCGGTCCACATCGCTGGTGATTTCACGACGGGGTCGATGGAAGGGGTTGCTCGCACGACAGAGACAGGAACTGAAGGAAGACAGGTTGCAGGGAAGCAGGATGGAGGACAGGTGAACGCAGGGAGGTCGCGAGAACGGACGAAGACCGAGATATCGAGACGGAGGACGAACGGACGAAAAGGACGAAAGGGGGATAGGGGAAAAGGATGGTCGAGCGAACGCCAGAGAAGAAGGGAACGCGACACGAAACATCGGGGGTAGAAGAAAGCCGACAGAGTGAAATAAAGACATAACGAGTTGGTGAAAAAGAGCAGGAACAAAGGATAATGGGGAAGGAAGGGAACGAGGAAAGAGTGGAAGAGAAGCGGAGAGTGGGGTGGAGAGAAAGAGAGATTAGCTGGTAGGGGTAGGTAACCCAGCAAGTGGCCAGAGGTGAGAGAGTAGGATAGTCGGTGGTATAGAGAGACAAGGGGGATGAAGCTGCTCATGGAGGAAAGGGTATAATGAAGCTGCGCGGGAGAGGTGGACGCTGGAGAGAGGTCGATGAGGAGAAGGAAGGGGTGAAGAACGGGCCGTAGAACGGAAAGAGAGGCTGGCAACGCGAGAACCAGCCGGAAGGAGAAAGAGGGTGAACGGTAGGGGTTGAGAGAGGGAAACGGAGGAGTATGTGACGCTCGGAATTCTGGTGGGAGCGCGAACCGGGGTGGGACAGACGAGTGGCGCGAAGAGAGAGGGGTGTAAAGAGGGGTTTGAACGAAGGGACAGAGCCATAAGAGGGTTGATGGTGGCCCGGGTTGGCCTCAGTAGCACAGTCGCGCGCCAAACTCTCGAAGGAAAGCACGTACTCGGTTGAACGCGCTTCCGCACCTACTACCTTCCAGCCAGATTTTTTCCCCCGTTCCCTCACTCTCGCTACGCATACTTTTACCCTCCTCATCTATCCGTTCAACCTTTCCAACGCATCTCACGATCCAGCAAACCACCAGTATTTTATTCACCACCGATTTCTGGCCCGATCCACGCGCGATACTATTTAGCCTGTGACTGCCGATAAACCGATGAGACCGATCGAAGATCAACCAAAATGACGACGTCCGCCGACCAATTGCTTGCTGATAGAAACGAATAACGCTGGGGGATCAACGAACACGACTACCAGGTAATTCAGATCTTTTTCTCCTTGTTATTTGATACGACGTAAGTTTGTCGATGATAATACCACCATAGTATATAATCGTTCGTTGAATCACAATGGTCGTAGTACGAAATGGTCGAAAACGCTCGGGTGACGATTATTCTCACTCCTGCGAATGAACAGGTACCATGCGCCCTTGCTGTTTCGATTGCCTCGGAAACGGAAGCCAACTCGATGTTTATAAATAAACGCGAACTAGTCGTACGTAATGGCCCGTCGATTAATCGAACGTAAATGAACGCATTCTCTCGATAAGCAAATAACAATTTGTATGCCGTGAATGTTGCAATCTGGCCGATTGGAACGTCTCTTTGTTTGCCAATAAACGGTACTCCTTTCACGTGAATATTTATCGATATCCATAACAGAGACACGAAATTTCGCATAAAGCTGCGTGTGGTCACCCGATGATATCGATCTTTTCACCGTCCCGATAGCGCTATTAACGAGCACATCGTTTGATGTGGAATAGTTTGAAATTGGAATCGACAGATTCGGCGACATCGTTCAGATAAAACTTTAATTCCGAGCTTCGTCGCCCGCAGCTGTGTGAGACTTTTTTCGATCGCGAACGTACGGCAGATAATAAACGAGAGAGAAAATAGTTGACATTGTTCGGTTGATCAATTCCATCGAATGCTTGCTTCTTTTCCGTTCGATCGGCTTTGACGCGCGTTTAATCGTCTATCGTAGGATTTAATATTTATCGAGCAACCTTCTGCTTCGAACAAAAATAAAAAAGAGGGAAAAAAGAGGAGAACGGATGAAAAACAGACGAAAAAAAGAAAAAAAAAAAAAGAACGAGAGAGAGGAAGGTTACAATGAACAGACGCTTACAATGCTCGCTCGTTGTAACCGTAAAATAATCCGATACGGCAGGGTCGGTTTGACGATGCACAGCGGTTAAGCAGCGAATAATTATTGCGTTCCACTGAACAAGGCAAGTTCAACGCGTTCAGCGAAAAGCCTTCTCCGTGTATACTCGTGCAACATATTTCCATTTTATTATGTTCGAGCCATCGTGGAGGAATGCAGAGCGGTGGTCTGTTGAAACTACCTCTCTCTAACGATAATCTGGCTCCATCTCGTAAACAGTAAGCTAACGATATTCTTGTTGATGTATGTATCGTATATGATATATGTATATGTATGATATTTGGACGCGTGTTGCCGCGTAAATTGCGCAATACGATGTCATTGACGTTCGTCAAACATAATTATGTCTCATCGGTGTATTGGTTCGCGACGCCGGAAGCACGAAGCTCGCTGTCACCAAGCATCGTTAAACAATTTCGTCGACGTGTAGTTCACGCGTGCGTACACTTGTTTTCCGGGAATTAATTACTTCGTAAAACACTCTGGCTGCAGCTAGATATAGTTTGCCGCGACCGTACCCTACCGGAAAGGTTACGAACGCTTCTCGATCGGACTCGAGCGCCGGGGGACTGGCCAGATCGTCCGAGGGTGTTAACGTCCCCGCTAACGGGATTAAATGCCAATTAGGTTCTTAGCACCGCGAGATTGCATGGCACGCCGAACTTTTAATTCGATAAGTATCCATTAACGACCGGACTAGACGGGGAACCGGAGAACGAGCAACAGAGAAAGAGAGATGCGATAATCGAACTCGGGTAACAAGTATAATATATCGACGAGAATCGTGGGCAAATCTATAACGCCTAGTAAATAGGATCTAGTGCTCGTTTCAAATGCCACGAATGATCGATTACCGCGTGGAACTCTCGTATCACGCGGAAAACACAGCGACGGATCAAATTTTCCGTATTCCTTTTATCCCTGAGAGGAAAACAGGCGGTTGGATGTTACGGTAAAGTCGAACGAAATCCGTTTTCACAGCCAAAGAACCGTGATCCACCGAGTGTCTGACGCAATTCTACAAGATACCGAGAGTATACGTTGCAACGGGATCGAATCTGGTAATGGAAATCGAATTTAACTGGAAATCCCGCTTATCGAGAGACGGAAATAAATAAGGACACGAATTTAAATGGATCTCGACGGATTCAACTACGTACCGGTAGTAGTACGTCGCGAAAGAAACAACGTCGTGTTCGTTCGGTCTGAGAGATGGAAAGAAAAATGTTGTTCCTGTTTACTTGGAACAGAATTTTGCGATTAAATTAACGATGAAAGCATCAGCGTGCAGCCCAACAGTCCCCGCGAGACGCGTCAATTTCCGCGCTCATCAGGATAAAACGATGCTCCTCGTTTCATTCTTCGTATCTCCGTATTTTCTACGACCGTCGGTCTCAAAGTTTCCGGTGTAAAACCCGCGCCATCGCAGCTGTAAAAGTACATTTAAACTCGGCGTAATTTATTTTACATGATTTCGCGTACAGCCCATCCGCCCTGCTGTCTCTCCTATCTTCCGCCTCTTTTGCAAGGTTTTCCTTTTCCCTCCCGGGCATCGCGCAAAGAACATAGTATACTGGCGATTTCGTGGCAAAATCAAGTATCAACTAGTTGACCATCTAGCGATTTACACTGCAACTTTCCTCTACGAATCTCATACAACAACGCTATTCGTCCCCTCGTTACACGCTTTTACACTTCTCGCTTTACACGAGCTTGATTTCTTCCACGAGAAACCAGCTTAGTGAATTACGCGAGGGCCGTGCCGAAGCTGTATATCCCTGTTTCGCAACTACGTCGACCGATTTTCCAGCGGCGGTGAATCGATACTCGATGCGCCGGATGCGGTATAGGATGTCGTAAGAATTCGAATAGATCAAGAGTGTAATCGACGGTACGATACGATTAATACGAGCCACAAGAAGGCCGCGACGAAAAAAGAAGTACAAGACGTCGCCGGCTTAATCTTCACCCCTTAACGAGGCGGACCAACTAGAATCCTTGAGAATCTGAAACATCGTTTAAGGAAATCTTGCCTTAAGTCGAGCACCGTAACGTTTAACGCAATTGGGGCTCATTTAAAAATCCCATCAAAAATGTACTTGGAAATATCTGTGTGCTGCCGAGTTCTCTCGATCCTCTCCATCTCTTTCTCTCTCCGCGCTCGCTGACACTGTATCAACCCTCCGGGGCTATTTCTGCGGCCCTACGCTCCCACTTTCTCACCCACCCTTTTTCCTTGATCCTGACCATCCCCCTTCTTCCGTCGTTTCTCTTCAGCTCCTCATCGCGCGATCTTCCTTCGTTCTTCCCTTTTTTCCCTTCCACTTTTTTCCCCGCCTCCTTTTGCTCCTATTTTACGCCTCTCGAGCTGACGAACCTCGAGCAGAGCCCAAGATACCGGGGCGAGGGGGAGGGCGAGCGGCAGAGGCGGCGAGGCAGGGGCGGCTGATTGGATTGTAAGCTCAATTTACACTACCTTCGGTTTCCAGGTTTCTTTTTTGCGAAACGGCGCGACGCAAGCCCAATCGCCGGGTCGCGCCGAGCCAGAGCCACGCTTCCGCGAGCTGTTTCAGAAAGTTAGAGTTTCGAGCGTGGTCGAGCGAACGCACTCGCACGCGTGCAAGCGAGCAAGCGAGCAAGAGAGCTATAGTACGACGAGACGATGGATAACAAAGCGTCGTTATAATGACCGGGGCTACGAAGAAACTTTCAGCAAAGTGAAATTGAGCGTGCATGATATTTCACGAAGTTACCGTTTCTCTCTAGCGAAAGGTTTTGTTGTGCCAGCGTCGGGGTTCGTTTCTTTTTTTTCTCTTTCTTTTTTTTCTTTCCTATCTCGTCTTTTTGTTTTCGTTAGAACGTACCCGCTGGAGTACGACCGAGATTCTTTTCGATATTCCGGTCAAATATTCGTGCGTTTCGGCCAAGAGAATCGACCAAAAAGCTAAAGCGTGCTCGCTAACGAATCCATTGTTCGCGTAATACGTTTCCACGATCCGTCTAATTTGTCCCGATGACACTGCCGATGTCGCACCGGCCATCGACGATTAGACAGCCGGAGTTGTCTTTTTCGCGAGAAACAAACGAGAGCAAACAAAGTGGAAGCGAAGCGCATACGTAAAATAAAACGACGAAAAAAGAAGGGACAGCACGTATAGAGAGTCACGCGCACGTAGAAAAATTGGAAACCGATAGGAAGGGTCTGGCTCGTGCGAGATGCACGAATGATTTCCACCGTGAGAGGCAACCTGGCCTCGTAGCTCGTTCGATGCAAACACGAGCTACAAATCAGAGACAGTGGAAAGAACGAAATGAAAAGGAAGGGATACCTATTTTAATAGAGCAGCCCACGGACCACGGTGAACGGTTTTTTCCGTTTCCGTTCGACCGATATTATCTTGAATCGGTCGGATTGCGCCGATACCATCCTGAAATCCGCCATAGAAATTAATTCGCAAGGATATCCGATGTCACGACGCGGCGGTTTGTTGTCGTCCTCCTTTATTTTCGCTTTGTAACAAAACGCTCTTCTGACCACTGGCTATTTGCGCGAAATACTCGAGTACGTGAAGGTGGCGGATGAGCGACGCGTGAGCGCGAATCACGGACGAACTCATCGAAAATGCGACAAGAAAAGAACAGTTCAATCGCGGTGAAGGTGGATTTCGGGGAGATTTCGACGTTGTCACGGTCGCACCTTTGCTAAAATTGTTCGTCATCGATGGAGACGCGGCAAGATTGTTACAACGTTCGTTGAAATGGAAGGAGAAATCCAACGGGAATGCAACGTGGATTCGGATCGATTTTTAGAGCTTGAGAAGCTCGAGGCGAAAGCTACGACAGCGTGGACTTCGAGACGCTCGGTTATTAAACTGTAATAGCGATGGACGAAGTGTGGACGCAAGCTGGCTAGCGATAGAAGAGCAAGAGCAAATAGGCCGCGCCTACATCTCGTGATCAATTAACCCTACGGTATGATTCTTAAAACAACGAGCGTTACGTAGGAACATTCGACGATCACGTCGTAACCATCACCGTGAACTCCAGCTGGACTTGACGGTACAATATATCGTCGTATTCTAATTACAAAACTAGCAACAAGATTAGTCACGATTAATGTACATAATTCGTTACTATCGTATTCGCAAACGGTAACCATCGTCAATTTTTCCAACTGCAATTTCACTGAAACGGTGGCAGGCTCGTTACAATCAAAATATTCGTCTTCGATTCCCCTTCGAATATTCGACGAATCGAGCGATAAGTTACGTACTGCGAACGATTTCTTCGAAGCGAAAGAACGAGCTCTATATCAGGTTTTAGACACGGCCGCGTCGA
This sequence comes from Bombus confusus, assembly GCA_014737475.1. NCBI lineage: Eukaryota > Metazoa > Arthropoda > Insecta > Hymenoptera > Apidae > Bombus > Bombus confusus. Next base: position 4,752,727 of record JACXIV010000035.1, read on the forward strand.
AACGCGCGTTAAAGGGAAGAGAGGGTGGCGAGACCGAGAATCGATAAAATCCCCTCGACAGGGGCTCGGAGGACGCGTCTCTCGGGCGATGTAGACGCGATCATCGGACGCGACTCGCGCCTCCTATATTTTCTGGTAAAGACAGGCAACGATTACCCCTGGTGCGAACGTAATTACGGTACGAACGAGGCACCGGCCGGAAACTTACATGTAAATTGATGCTTAAAGCTCGATCCTGCCCGTCAATCCCTGAGCTAGATTAGAAAAAGCAAGCAGCCTCTTACATGGTTCACTAGTCAGCAGGGTTAGGGGACAAGGAAGCAGAGGCGGGTGGAAAGGGGTGGAAAGAGAATGGAAAGTCGAAGGCAAATAGACGACGGAGGAAGAGCAAAGGTACACACCGACGTGGCTGGAGCGTGGATACTTGGATACTCGGACGATTCGGTGGCTTGGATCGATAATCAAACGGAGTGAAGCGGAGGATCGCGCCGACGCCCCTAATTTTCCGCGAGCAGATGCAACGACGCGTTTAAGCGTCGAGGTCGTTACGAATCGGTCGCTGGAACGATTTATACAGGGGAGGAAGATTCGTCGAGGGTTGGCGAGGATACGACGAGTTTCATATTTTTCACGTCTTAAACTATTTACGACAGGCGCGATGATACCGTTCGAAGCGCCGCGATTTTTCGCCGAGGGTGAATTAAAATAAAATAGCGTAGAAGAGAATGTTTCCATTACAAGATACGCTTTTGCAAACGAGCCTGATTTTAAAACCGATCGAGCGAGGGCGTGCATCTACCCTTCGTTAAAGCTCGCTTTACTGGATTTCATTTAGAAAGTTTCGTTGTACGTAGTTTGCTGCATAAACCGCGGATGTTTTAATTCGGCGGATACCACCGCTGCTTCGTAAAAGAATATCGTTGTCATTCGAACGAACGGCTTTGGTAAATATAAATTATTTCAGTTTGTATTTCCAATTCAAATATTTCAGTTCGTTAATAAAAATTCATTGATCCTGAAAACAAATTAAACAAGATCCCCGATATTCCGTGTGACGTACGTATCTGTGGGGCCCTGGGGAAAACAGTTTCGCCCGAAATAAAAAGTCGTTTCCAACCTGCGTTTCCAATTGTCCCACCTGCTACGGTACAGCCGGTATGTTTAGAAACGTACACCGTATTCCATTTAACGACGGTCCCCGAGCCCACGTATAACGACGAAATATAAGAGGTTATTTTTATCGCGACTTCGTACAGTGTGTTTTACACAGCACTTACACGGTCGAGGGACTTGCGAGATTTCTCGATCTCAGTCACGCAAATGTTCGCGAATTTGGTAATACGCCGAGATGTCACGGGATATTTTCTCCCGTGGAAACATTCAAAGAAACTATTCCTAATAACATTTGACGAAATATCGTTGACAAGATGTGGCGCGACATCGAGAGCTTCGCCTTACATCGTACAGTCGGCAAACATCCAAGGATTCGTTGCCTCCGAGGATGCACATATTCCCCGATCCTATCTGCGAATACGCGCGTCTATCTTCGTTTACGTATTTTCCTGCCGATGGAAAGGGGATTGGGAGAGTCGTGAAAGGAACCGTGAAAGGCCGGTGAAGACGGTCTGAGGTCTCTTTCGAATACGGGATCAACGTTGAATTCAGAGAATGATTGATTTCAGTCCGTGGAATTCCGTGGTCGATTGCAACGGCGTATTTCTTTTCCGCCTAGATAAAGAACACACGCGCGCACAGTCGAGAGGCGTTCGTTCGCAATTAAGACGCGTATAGAGGCGAAGAGGGAAACGGAGATCAAAAGGAGGTGCGAAATCAACGCTGAACGCGACGCGAATTTCCGTTCGAAATAACGTTGTCCAATACGAGAGGCTGCATCCGCGAAGGCGTAAATCGGATTTACCGGATTTGTTATGCTCATGAAATGCGAAAATCGAGATGCGTACAGGCGACGTGGCTCTCATCGCCGGCGTCACCCACTTGCCCGCGCGTATATTAAATCAATTTGCCGTGGGAAACTACCGGCAGCGCAGGCTTTTTTCGACGGACATTAACGTTTCCCTTCTCTGCCGCTTTCTGCCGGTCCTAGCCGCGAAAACGAAGAGAATCCCCACGTATCGGACAAGCGGTTCGTGATTCGATGGCGACGCGAAACGAGCAATAAAACCGCGAGCTCGGATTTCTCGCGGAACTTGCACGCCGCGTATACGGATCGAAGCAATGAACTTGCCGCTGTTTGTACGGACTTGCAAGTTTTCGTTTCGTGTACACGCCGCCGGCGGTCCCGACACGTTCGATCGATCGAGAGAAACTGAGATAAATGAAGGAATCGAGGGAAAAGCGAACCGTGACGAGACGATGCGTCTGCGGCTAGAAAAAGGGAATTAACTCTCGCCTGGTCTATTAACGTAATGAAAAGAAACCGTTTCCGGAGCTGTTACGTTCGACGTAACGTTATACGGTTTTAAGTGAAATATCCCGAAAAAAAAGGAGAACAAGAAAGGAGGAACGATGGAGAGAAGAAAGGAAATCCCAGTACGATTTAATGCCTTCCATCTTTCGTCGAATTCCAAACCCTGTCGCAATTAAAGTTTCCAGAGATCGTTTCGATAGCGGCCAACGAATACGATATAACGATATCTGGACTTAGGGGAAACGATCTCCAGACATTGGGCCGACCCACGAATTCTCATTCTCCTGGCGATCGCTGCGAAGCGCTATGAGGATCGTTTACGAAAAGCGGTCGAAATAGTGATGGTAGTAACGTTTAATACCAGACGTACGGAGAGATGGAAAAAGACAGAAGGAGAGAGAGAGAGAGAGAGAGAGAAAGAGAGAGAGTGAGAGAGAGAGGGGGGAGGGGGGAAGTGAAATTGAGCAAGAAAAAAATGAAATTTCTTCGTAACGGGCCGTGATAGCGGTCCGTGGGAAAACCGGTTACGATCAAATTAGAGACGAAGCCTCGAAATGTTGTAAAATTTTATTTTACACCCCGGAAGGCAATACGGCCGGGTCCATGGGCACGCCATCTCGTCCTTACGGGAGGTGGCGCGGCTTGAACGAGGGGTGGTGGTGCTGCGTGCACATCTGCAGATACCGTTAGTGGCTGAAAATGTGGTTGAACAGCGCGAAATAGCGAAATTGCTGGGCTAAGTTAACAGGGTGGACCTGGTATTAACGACAATGTAAATACGCCAGACGTTTGACGTTAAACTAGGTTTGATTCTGCTGTTGCACCTCTGCCACGCTCGACCGATTTACCCAAAGCTTAGTAGTTTGATCTCGTCGCGCCACGGTAGAATACTGTCTACGCGTTGACGCGTACCGCGACCTCTTACCGGCATTCTACGCTTGCCCGTTTTACCGTACGTTCTACGTACGCATAGGGACGTACACAGTAATACATACACACGTACACGCAGCCGCACACTAGACGAAGCTCGTGCATTTCAACGCTCTCTAGCATTGGATTGCGGTCGAAGCAGGGCATAGGTGCTTGGCTCGTGGCACAGACTGCTCGAATATATCTGGCGGTAACGCGAATAGGCGCGGGTATTCTGTGTGAGCCTAGGCTGCAGACGCACGTGAGCTACACTGCACGGATCGTATTCAGGTAAATACCTCTCCATATAACGGGTGCACATAAAGGAGAGGGTACATGGGGTATGAAGAGAGGAGTGAAGCAGATAGCGCCCGGATAATAGCGGAGAACCATCCGCCAGAAAATCTCTTCCAGTGGATATAGCAGCACGGGGAGCTGCAAGGAAGAACGGAGCTGCAGGGAGGAAGAGTAGGTAGCATGGGAGGAAGGGATCGTAATATAATGGATATACGCGGTGCCTTCATGCAATGCATACTAAGCTCGTCTGACCGTTCGAGTAGGTAAGCCTGCCAGCCTGGATGGTGCAGCATCGTGTTTTTTGGTCTCGACGTTGCCTTGTGCATGGTTGCTACCAGTCACGATTAAACCGCAAACCACCTGCGCCAACTCGGCAAATCGCTTCGGGATTAAGTTATCCGATTGGACCTGGTAATTGGTATCATTTGCCGAGTAACCGTTTTCTTGGTCTCTTCCTTTGAGGATTCGAAGGTTTAAGGTTTCAGCAAGAGAAAGAGAGAAAGAGAGAATCTTAATGGTGGCTTGCGCGACGAAGCCCTCCCACGGTGGTGAGGTAGATGTTAAAAAGATGATCGCTACGATGTCTGCATCCGGGAGGTTACGAAATCTTTGCCAGCCACGATCGTCGATTTAATTACGCTTTAATCCGGTCGGTGAGTAGAGCGTTTCGAAATTTATAGGTGTTATAACGTTGCCGCTCGAGGAACGATGATAATCCTCCAGGGTGCGCAGAACTATTTTCCAGCTGTATAAATCGATACTCGAAATCGGATTTATATTAAACGGAACGGCGCGCAACCTGGCTGCGGACGGTTTCATCAATCGCATCGAACTGTCCTGTCACGGTTCCATTATCGTTTGTATCCAATTTCAAGATCTATTGGATCCAATGAATCATTAAGCGAGTATTCAATCTGCATCGTATAAACAATTAACCGCGTTTCCGGCACGCGCCGTCCCGGATTCGCTGATCGACCGAATGGATGATAGTATTCCTGTCGCTGTTCCAAATAGGTACTCCCTTGAATCGCGTCCAAATCGGAACGATACTCTTAAAACGTGACGATTCCCAACCGATCAAGTTAAGCGGAAACGAACGAGCCGTACCACGATTCGAAAATTCCCTATCGAACGCTCGTTTTTTCGTCTTTTCTTCCCCTCTCGCGCGCGCGAAACCAGCGATAATTCACTGGAGCTTCGTAATTAACGCGGGATCGCGGTCCAGGTGACCGGTACTATAAATGAATCATCGAGAGAGCCGCAATCGAATTTTCGAGGTCGTAGTTCGCGAGCAAATCCGAAACAGATCGGTCCCCGCTGTAAATTCGTTAAATAGCCGCACGCACGATGGCTGAACTGTGTGTACAGTTCACCTAGTTTATTCGCAAAAATTAGCGCTTAAGCCCACGGATAAAATGATACTAAACGACCGTTGATCCCGTTAAGCTCTCTACCCGTAGCCTGTACTACGTGCGTGTATGTGTATCCGGTGGTATATACCAGTTTATGTACAGCCCACTCTATACCGTAGCTAGATCTGATACTCTCGAACAAATAGATACAATTGCTCCATCTCTTGCATCTCTTTTTTTTTCTCTCTCGTATATATATATCGTATATATATATGTATATATGTATACGCTACTATTTCTCGTTTTTCTTCTTTCTCCAGGGCTCCGTCTCTTTTTCCATTCTTCCAGTACGTTCTCGTTATCGGGGTGATATTTCAGTTAACGGGCTTAACGGAAGCGATCTCTAACTGCTTGGGCAGAGAGTTTTTCGCGAAACGGTTTACAGGATCAGCGCTAGGCTCTGTGAAGTCACGAAAACAGGAAAACGGCCGGTCGATGCGAGCGAATTGATGGCTGCGTCGCGCCGCCTTCACGGGTAGTTAAACTTAACGCCTATTTACGCAAAAGCAACGAAAATTAACATGGCGTGTTTCGCGTTTCGGCCAAAACGACCGACTCGAATTCGAACGAGCCACCTGCCGCGAATCGATAATTGTCCGAGAGTAATGTTTCGTCGTTACGCGATTCCAGAGGCTTCGCAAGTTAATTGCCGGAAAAATTGCTCGTTTTCGCGATGTCTGCCGCACACGGTGACTTTGTGATTGGAATTTGTCAGCGTTAAACGCGACACGCGATTCCGATTAATCGAGAAAGAATTAACAACGAAGAACAGAGCACGGGTATTTAATGTTCTGCTCGCGTCCTGCAGTTTCTCCTTTGGTCCCCTGTCAACGGTATCCAGCGCAGCCCATGTTCAAAGTCATCGAGAACTTAATTTAGAGAGAATTCCGTCCCCAGTCACTCTCTTTGCGGAGTAAGTGCGAGGAAATTGACGTCCGCCGCTTAAGAAACTTTGACGCGACCTTTAATTGGAAAGCGCAATGAAGCCGGAAATGGAAATCGATCCTAGTTCTCACTTTGGTAAAAATTTGTTGAACAGTTCGAGTACGAAAAGTCTTCCGACGTTATTTCTTCCCGTCTTTTTGCAGTAGCATTCTTCGGAAATCGAAATCCGTAAGAGGAGTCCTTTGTCCGTGTTATAATCTCTTCGATCCTCACCGATACGATACTACAATCGAATGAAATTCATTATTAACGCATTTAATAACCAAACCGTATCGAATCACTCAATTACGGAACTAATTGTATATTAGCGAGATTAATTTCACTAATAAAAGCTTAGCTATAAACTGTCAGTACCTCGCGTTATTATAACAATTGTGCCTGTCTACACACTTTTCTTTCAGCCGTATGGTTTTCTGGCGTATTATACCTGAAACGTTCTCGTGGAATTATGTAAATTCCTTTTTATGCAGAAGATTTAACCGATTCCGCATCGTAATATTAAAACGAAAAGATACCGTTCTCAGTAACTTTCGTTTCAACGTAATAATCCGATGAACTCAAAGAGAATATTTACGCACAGATACAAAAGCCCGAGACCGGAGAAGAAATCTAGCAGATATCGCTATCGCGAAATCTCGACTTTAAAAATTACGCTTCGATCGAACGTTTCCAAATACACGCCGATAACCGACAACGATTTTCGCTTTAGCGAAGGTGTTCGAGTATCTCGAAAGGAAAGCCAGAAATCGGGTCAGATCGATTCGTGCCCTGAGAGATCAGACGAAACAGCGTGTTGCGTGAAACTCGATGATACCGCCTTACGCCCACGGCTCTTTGCTCATCCAATAATTGCGATACGCCTGGCAATCAGCCGCAAGACAAACTGAAACTTGCGACGAGACACGAGTTGACGTCGATACATATTCATGCGTGCCGCGGGAAACAATCATCGAACTTGAGACATCTATATGGGAATATCCAAGGAATTTTAATTCATACAAGGACCATCGATTAGAATATTCGAATTCGAAACTATTTACGATATTCGTGATCTGGGAATAATTAATAATTTATATTATCTTCATTCTACCGCGAGGAACAATATTTAACGTATAAATCGAAAGAGATATCGTCCGTTTGCATTTACATAACCGTGCATATCTGACGGAACGTGCCTGTTCCATGGTTGACTCGCACCACTGCGACCAGTTTAATCACGGGGTCGACGTCTCACGGTATGTCAGGACAGTGGAAACGCAAACTCCCGTCGAGGAGACGGTCAGGACGTATCTCTTTGCCGCGAACGAAACGCATCAGGATATTTAAATTCATTACCGGTTGTTTCGCGAAGTTTAATTAAATAAGAAACTTGGAAGGATCTTTTGTTCGGCCGACGACGAGAGAGGAACAGAGGAGGAAGGCAACAACGAGGAAATGTTGGGCGGAGCTGGAAGAAGAGTAAGAATGACAAAGAAGAAGAAGAAGAAGAAGAAGAAGAAGAAGAAGAAGAAGAAGAAGAAGAAGAAGTAGAAGAAAAAGAAGAAGAGGAAAACTGAAGGAAGAAGGCGTGGGAAGATGGATGCCAGGATAATCGAGAAAGTAGAAACTGTTCGTCGATCGTTCAACGCGAAAGATTAACGCGTTGTTATATGGAATATTTATGCCATGTGCACGTTTTATTTCCTTTTTCTTCTCCGCTGCAGTTGCTGCGAGCTATCGATCGATAAGAACTTCACCTGCAAGCGGTTTCCGCAACGTAACGGATACGTAAACGTGCATAGTTATGCGAGGAATTCAAATAAACGTTCGACGCTGGTAATCTGGAAAAAAGCACGCGCTCCTCTTCCACGTCCATATACCATCGGGGATCGCGAACTTTCACAATTAGCGCAACGTAATTTCGAAGCGGGCTCTTGCGCATGCTTTCGTCCATATTATTCAAGGCATTGTTACCATGTTCTTCCTTTGCTTTACCGGCGACACTGCAATTTCTCGAATTGCAAAAATCACGTTACCCGCGGCTAACTTATTAAAACGTTTCCGTCAGCGAACTCGGTTAATAACGACCAGCGGCTGCGCCGGCAAATAAAATTCTTGACGAATAGGAAAACATGTTTTGTCGTTCGTCTGTTTGTCCAGCGTTTAAATCACGCCGCTTTTTAATATTACCTTTTTTTCCTTTCGTTTTAATATTTCACTGCGACGTTCTTTCCACTTCACAGTCTTTCCTGTTCCATCGTTACCGCGTGCAGAATGTTCACATTACATATTCCTGTTCCAATTCACATACCCGATCGATCAGTTGTATTCACTTATATAATTACAACGTTGTTAATCAGCGATGCCTAAGAAACACGCTTATTTTTCATCGTCCCGAAACAAACACGGTATTTAGACACTCGGATATTTTAGTACGATTAACCAACAAACTCGTGATTCTTTTAATAACTTTTCCTGGTATTGTTTACCGCATTAACTACCACGATGTATTTTCGCAATATATTATATCAAAATAGCTGCATAATCTGCGTCATAAACACGTGTCAAATTCACACGACCCACGTCAGAAATATGACTCGATACATTAGAGGCGTTAACAACTTTTAACAAGTTCAGTAAATTAACCCGATAGCCGCGTGAATAATAGCCGACGATCCCCATCCAACTATATTTATCTAGAAAAACCGAGTCTCTTTTCTCTCCGATTGAAGCAACCGATTCGTGACGATCCTAGGAGGCAACTGCGACGCCTAATTTTGAAAACGAGTTCATCGAATTCACGCGCGTGGCTCTAATTTCGAGCGGACAGCGACCGGCCGCGTCGCGAGGCTGACGAGTTTCCAAAAGTTTTCCCGTCGTGCAGCTGCACGCAAGTTTGGTCCGTACGCGGTTACGTCCGAACAATGACGTTAGGAAGGAGGAGAACAGTCGAGGGAAGGCTGTCAGATGGCGAGCCAGTGATAGCTGTACGGTTGGGTTTCGCGCGGCGCTGTATGGGCGGCCACACACAATGTGCGCGCGTGCACAATTGTGTGCGCGATTGCCTGGTCGCGAGCGCGTACCTACCGACCGACGAGACGACTACGACGAATCGTATCTCGAACGGAAGGCGCAACGTCGTCCATTGTTACACTCGGGGCTGCGACGTTTGACATCAACGACGTTTCCTTCGCGCTTTAAACAAACCTGTTCCGCTATCACCGCGCCTCCATTCACTCTTGCCATTCCCTTATTATCAGCCAGCCATTCTGTACCGCTAATCTACGCAACGTTGCGCAATCGAAATTACGTGAAAAATCTTACCTCGTTTTCGAAGTTTTGAATTCACGTAACGAAAGACCGTTTGGTTACTGGTTTAAGAATCGTAAGACTGGTTACATTTAAAAACGATAAAGGAAGAGATTTACGGAGACTCTTCTACTCACGGAGAGGAGATCTTCTTAATCCGCTCCTATTCCCATTGACCGATTCGATTTCACGAGGTTCATCCGCGAGCTCTACATCGTTCTCTGTTGCGATACGAAAAGCTTCCAAGGACATCGATCCTCGTAACTGAAAGATTTCCTTCGATAAAACTCATTTCCAAAGAAATATCCCAGAGATGTGCCCTTCTAGCAATCAATGGCCGATGGCGAGCGAGAAATTCACCTGACAGGCAACGCTCGGATGGTACGGCGAGTACCGGACAGAGAGAAAAGAAGCACTGCACGGCCTCCCGTTACTTTCCGCTCGGCCACCCCTTTGAAACGTAATTTTATTTCTCCGATTTTAAGCGACGCTCCAGCCCCTAATTTCGTTAAATGAGTTGTTTGCTAACACGGTTAAATTTGCGAGCAGTCGTCCAGGCAAGCGGACGAGCAGGCAGACAGGCGAGCGTTTTCCTGCCTAACATCCCCGCCGATCATCGGCCGGGTCCACCGACCATTTAGTAACGAACCGGCCGACAGGGTCTCGTAGGGGTAATGGTTTGACATGGTTATTGACGTTTCAGGCCGAAATCTAATTATTTGATATACGTGCTTGTCTGCCGTCACTGTGGAATAGAGGATACGTCAGCCATCACCGCTTCTGCTTCGATCTAACGCTCCTCCCTTCCCCCCTCTGGATCGAGCCTGCTTGAACTGATATTTCCAGCAGGTAGGTACAGCCGGTGTCCACGTTTGAGTGTCGACGATAATTGCCCGCTAACGCATAATTCTAACGCTCGAGCAAACGTTGCCAGACAAACAACGATTCCTTCTATCCGTGGTTAATTGCTTTCCGTGAGATATTATATTCCGCTAACCGAACGAAAAGCTCTAGCTTCGCGGTGTGGAAAAACGGTGAGTTTATTTTGTTCGTTAGTCGGTCGCTAATTGGTAATGATCGGGGGACGTGTTAAAAGCCAGCCAATACGGACGCATCGTCAAAGAACGATGCCGATGTAGTAATCAATTTACAAACCGATGGCAACTGCACGGAAAAAACAACACGCGTTATTGCGGTACAGCCAGATGGAAGGCAGTCTCGCGAAACTCGCCGGAGTTGTTCCTTTTTTTTCCCCCCTCGAGCAAACGCGATACCCGTTCGAACGAAAGATTACAATTTTATTGTCCAATTTAATTGTTTTGTCGTAGCTGTATCGCGCGACGGTGCAACGGGAAAGGGTGACGGAGCTGATTGAATATTTATTTGCTCGTGATCGTGCGTTTTATCGAGTACCTACGTACATAATACTATATAGATATATGTATCTGGCACTTAATTCCATAGGAATCGAAACATAAACATCGTCGTAAGCAACTGCCGTTCATTTTACCGACAAGATTTATTACCTTCGTTCCTCGATATGCGTTTACGTTTTCCATTGTACCTACGATAAGTACTTGCACACGCGTTTATACTCGCGTGCACGAGTATAGGCACTATCGAAATGTGGTTAGTTACTGTCTGATCACTACAGAGATGGTCGGTCGCGATGCTTCGTAACAACGTTATGTTATAGGCTGGCTCGTAATATGCACTCCACCCCCCCCCCCCACCCACCCTCTTCACCGTCTACAAGAGGGAATCTGAGCAAACCAAGTGCACGATTATTGGTGGTGCTAGTTTAGTTGCCATACTATACAGTTCCCGTGTTCCGGTGGCGTACTTAACATAATTATAGGATGTTGTCGCATTGTTCCGTGGCCTGATGCTTTCGGGACAAACGGTGGAGAACGTCGAACTTTGGTCATGATTCGTGTACTGATTTCCGTTTGAATCTCATGCCTTCCACTCGACAAACAATGAACGTGTATGCGTGGAATGAGAAACAGGCGCCAGGATACAGTTGTGAGAACGTGTAACCAACGTCAATCGGGTCAGTCGTTGAATCTCGCGCGCAATATTCCATATCCGGTCCAACCAGACGGCACCGGACCGGACTATTAATTTTCGGATGGTGCGCGCAGTGACGGAGGACGAAAAGAGAAAAAGAACAGCGTTGTGATGGCGAACACCCGGTGTCAAAGCGCCCCGCGTTCTATCTCTCCCCTTTTTCTTCCTTCGTAAATACGATTTATTAATGGAGTTTCCCGTGATGGCCGATCGATATACGCAAACGCGTGCGCCGCTTAAAGGTTAAAAGACATTTTACGATGCACGAGCAAGTTAGTCGGGCTTTTATGTTTTCGATGCGAAACCTCCGCTGGTTGTCGTATGTAACTGACGGTTGCAAGCTGCGCCTGGTTGACGATCCTCGGGAAAACCTGGTAACGGAAAGACGGATGGAAGAACAGGGAATGGAAATGGAGCAGATGGTGGAAGGTAAAGAGAGGTGGTAGCTCTACACCTTGGCGCGAATCAGCGCAAAATCGATTCGTGTTTTCAGTCGGTATACAACAAAAAAGCCGCGGCACATCAAAGGATGCGAACCGATCGGACGGCTTTCCGGGCGAATATTCAACGTAGCCGGGCACACGCGGAAATTTAGTCGCTTAATGTAAAAATGGGAAAAGGCCGAAAGAAAGGAAGAGAGAGAAAAAAAAAAGAAGCAGGAGAGAAGGAAAGTAAAACGGAGGGTCGTTTGCTTTTGCCTTTCTCCCCCGCTCCTTCTCGCCGTTTTCTCTTCCTTTCGTTCGTTATTTTCTTTTTTCGTTCTTTTTTCTATTCCACCTTCCGTGTTCGATCTCTGTCTCTCCGCGCTCCTTCTCCTCGTCCATTCCATAAAAGTCTAGCCCCAACCGGTCTGCCATCGACGGTGCCCTCTCTCCTTCTCACCTCGTCTCACCTCTCTTTTCCTCTGCCGATATTTCCTCGTCTACTAATAGAAAGCCCGTCAATTGCGCTTTTCACAAAGCTCTTTTTCCGCTGCTTTGCGAGCATCAGCTCTTTCTATGGGGAAAGAGCAGAAACGCATCTCGGCGCATGCACGCCTACGCCTACCTATACGTGCATGTACATGCAGGGATCGTATCTCGCGTGCACCTGCACGGTTCTGCGTCAACGGCTGCCACCGTATAATACACACACACACGCACACACAGACGCGCGTGTACTCTGCCCTCATGCACGCGTCTCGCCCTATGTCTTCGTGCGTGTATATACGTGGTCGAGCAGCTTGCGACACAAACACCGACTTTACTGCTTTGGCTGTCTTTGTATCCTCCTCTGAATAGTGTCTTTCAGGCAAGTAACATCGTAATTTCATTAGGTTCCTGTCGCTCTCCACCCTGACACGCCATGTCTCTCTGTACCCGCCTCTTTCTCTCAAGCCCTCGTGCATTATTCACATCGGTCCATCGCTTATTTTCTGGTAACGATACTAAAATACATCGTAAGAATGTACAAACAGGCTGCAATTATTGTTCCGTCAAATGTACGACTCGTTTAAACGATTAGCAGATTACTTTGCTTCGCACACTGGAATTTCATTTATCGGAACGAATCTTTGATCAGTACCCGATTAAATGAATACCTGTTGATCGATTTCCTTTATTTGCGATTGTGAACCGCTATCGCGTGCACAATGCATCATATATGATAGTGGAGAATTAGTGAAATCTTATCGCACGAACACGAGATACGTTACCGAAGAAAAATGTTTAATCGCTTCTTTAAATCGCCTACTAAGTTCGTTACCAGTTCAGTGTTAACAGCAAAGACGTAACAACGGTCTTTATTTCGATAGATGTTGGATTACAGAATCTTCTAAGGTAACTAATGTAAATTCTTCGACTCAGTGGAAGCGACTCAAAATCTTTTATCTATTTATCGTCCAATTTTGACTCAGATAAATAGGCTTCTACTGTACCGTGTATTTGAAGTCAGAAAGATAAAACTTCGTCCTTTCGTTCACTCAATACCTCGAAATGCTACAATCCACTAATATATTCTTTCTGGCAGAGTACGATGATCGACCAACTCCAAATACCAGTGTTTCGGCCGCGCCTCTCCACACCTTCGAAGCAACGCCTAATAATCGATAGATCGGCGCGCATCGAGTATGCTTATTAACCATATTCGGTAGACGATTAATAGTCGCCGGAATATACAACGAGGCCGGCAGATTATAATTTTGTTGCACACACCCGACGTAATACCGTGCAAGCCGATTAAACGGCAGCTGTATTTAACGATCGGTCCGTTAGCGTGCGAGTGCAGCAATTTTGCTTGGGCATTAATGCGATGTAAATGAACTTGGTAACAATTACGCGGCATATAGCGCCGTAGAACGTTTCCACGAGCACACTGGAACGTTTCCTCGTCCAAGCGCGAGACCTTTCTTCGTCCTGGTGAACGCGGGAGAAGCAAACGTCCGGAAGAAACATCTGTACAAGGAGCATCAACGATGAAAAACTGCAGACATGGATGCAAACGTCTGGGTTTCGTGACAGGCGAGCCGTTCTTTACGACTTGGTTCGTTGTCAACGAAACCTGCACGATCTGCAACCGAATCGACGGTACGTCAACGACGTTGATCAACGTTTTCCATTCGTTGTATAAATATCGTGTTCGAAACGGCGACAAGGGAAACTGCACGGAAACAACGTGCACGCGTATACTGGACGGAGCGGCTCGGTAGAGGCGGTGAAGGAGGGTGCGAGAAACGAGCGAGTGAAAAATGGCGCAAAAAATAACGGTAACGCGTTTTCGCTCCGCCCCCATGCTGTCAGACGCGAAAAAGGAAAAATCTCGAAACGGAGGAAAAATGACGCGAGAGCGGAGTGTGGTCGCGCGGTGATTAATATGCGTCTGTACCCGATGGAGAAAAGAGGGTTGCTGAGTATAACGATGGCCGGTCGTCGGGACGCTCTATGGTTAATCTTAATGAACAGAGGGAAGATTAAAAATGCGATGAATCAGTGAATTTATCCGCGAACCAGGTAAATTCAGAGAAATCTTGCAAAGTGTGTTCATTAAACGGGTTAGTGTGTATTTCGTTTGGTTGGTTTAGTTTCGCGTAACGTTCATTTTATTGGATGGAGGTTAGAGGAGGCGAGTAAAACGGAAAGGATGCCAAGGAGTTAGCGTGACTAGTAATCACTCGGAGGGCTCGAAAGATTCTAATCGTTAACGATCACACGGTACTGCGGCTACATACGCTCGAGCAATGGAAGGCTAGACGAGGCTAGACGAAGCGGGCTTCGCAGGAAAGGAAGAACGGAAGACACTCGAGGTCTACTTAGGGGTTTACTTAACTCGAGATTAACTCAGAGTTAATTCACTTAGAAGGAGTTGGCCCCGACACCGCTTCGGGCTGCTATTAGGTATTACACTTGCATCAGTATTACCAGTTTACCAGAGTCACGTTGTCGGAGCATGTGGCAATCTCTTTCTCGCTCTCGAGTCAAGAACCACTTAAACTTCGATCTTACGTTACCTTCGTGTTCTAGCCCGACTTCGTCCCTTTCTATCATCTCCTTTCCTCCCTCCGTTGGTGCCTTTAATCTAACAACTTTTGCAACGCATTTCCAATAAAAAAAAAACCTTTAGAAACTGTTTCCTCGTAGATACTACGTCGCATTTAAAGCTACCTTCATCGAAACATCTTTGTCAATGATACAAACAAATGTGCAATATTTTCGAGCTGGTCACGCGTCGCAGACAGTTATTCAGCGAAGTTAATATCCGTTTAACGACGTTATCGTTGACCGTCGCTACACAATTCGCCAGTATTTACACACACGTACGCATCCATCTGGTTCTACGTGACAACGAGTACGAATTCCATCGATGCCACGCGGCGAACGAGGTCGAACCAATCGGAAATGTGTCGCGTATTGGCCATTAACGCGACAGATCGAACGAGCACTCTTCTCTTAGCCACTGGGCCAGTCATTTGGGCATCGAAGGTCGAAACCGGTCGCTATGACGGTCGTCGCTCGCAACATATTGGAAATCACACCGTGCACAGCATAATAACAAGCGAACCCGCGATTCTCTATCACCTGCGAATGGCTGGACGTGTGTCGTGGTACATGCACCAACACAGTTCCCGCCGATGCCAGATGACACGTGCACGTACGTGCTGTCCTATACACTGCAGATAAATTCCGCGCGAACCATCGTCGTTCAATATAATCCGTTCGTCCCTCTCTTTCATTCGGCATTTCTATATAAATCACTACTTGTATGAATAGCGATATAGAAGGGTGGTCGAACAGGCGCGATCCGTATCGCGCGCGTGAGAATCATTTAAACGCTACATACTGTATCCGTCAACCGAGTGGCGACCGGTTACACGAGGGTTTGCCGGGATAGAGAATTTTTCGCCTGGCCGTTTTTGTGTGTCACCAGACGCGGCAACGCTACGTTATTTACGACAAAACGCCAAAAGCATTATCGAAAATTTCCCCAGTCGCGCTGTATTTATTTTTAAACCTCTGCTGGTCGATTTCTCCGCTGTGTAAGCTCGTGCGTGTACGTTTTTCAATTTTGCGTACATGTATTTTATCAGTCTTTTCAGAATTTTTTTCCTGACCCATTTCGACTCTGACACCCTCGCAACCCGACCGTTATCAAAACGCAAATTTGTAGCGCGAACGTCGACCAGCCGTTCGCGTGAAATCGACTCTCAGTCGTTGCGAAAATCATTTTGATGCCGACACGCCGATCAAATAGAACGCTGTGAACGACGCTTGAACAAATTTTGAAAAATAAAATTATTCCTCCACGTGAACGACCTTGTAAATAACTGGCTCTATAAAAAAAAAAAAAAAAAAAAAAAAAGAATAAAGGAAAGCAGAGCGAACGATTAATTTAATCAAAGTGAAAGAGTAGAGAATTTCAGATATATGCATATATAGAACGATGGACGTAACGCGTTCGACTTATAAGTTTCGATTATACGACGTCAATCGGTACTAGTCTACGTGTACCGTTCATCCCCTTCCTATTGAAGCTGTTCTCCTTGGCACAATACCTGGCCATGCCATGGCGAGCCTATTACTTCGTCAGACCATTTCTGCTCTTCGAGTACTCGGTGCCTCCCACCTTTTCCTTTTCTTTTTAACATCCTCATCCTCATCAGCCTCCCCTCGACGTCAGACGTCCTAGTTCCCCTCTCTCGCTCCGCCTGTGCACTATATTTCGCATTATCAGGGGTCATCCTACCCTTCGCGTTGTACATATTCAACCAAGAATCGATTTTCGTCCTGTCGCCGATGCGTGCGTGCATCTTCGTCCTTTGGAAGCAACTCGCGAATCTCGCGCCATCCTTTCCTCGCACTATCCAT
Organism: Bombus confusus; assembly: GCA_014737475.1. Lineage (NCBI taxonomy): Eukaryota > Metazoa > Arthropoda > Insecta > Hymenoptera > Apidae > Bombus > Bombus confusus. Next base: position 4,769,415 of record JACXIV010000035.1, read on the forward strand.
TCTCTTCCCTTTGACACTTTTCACTTGACGATGACTAGATTTCTGAATACGACGGAAAGAAAAGCGAAGATTATAAATGTAATCGGTTTCTTCGTGTTTCCATTTCTGTGTCGGACTGCTCGTATAATTAATCGGCTCGTGAATACGAGTCATTGCATTTATACGAATTCGCCAGGCTCGTGACTATTTCCTTTTCTAAATAATTGCAAAACTGATAGATCTCTAATTCTATAAAGCTATAATTTGGGGTAAAATTTCATAAAGCTTGTGGCGCAGTGACGCAAAACTGGGAACGCGGCAACGTCGAGTGAGAAACGAAAGTTGATATCAAATCGTAAATACAGACACGATCCCCCGGATGCCACTCAAATTCCATTTTCACCGCCTTCAACCGCCGTTCCCCGGGGCTACGTGTTCCGGACTTGTCGCAAGTATACGAGCCAGTGATCGAACTGTCCGAGCGAATCAGTGTGCCGCCCGATACGTGCATACCTCTTCTCCTACTCTCTCTCTCTCTCTCTCTCTCTCTCTCGCCGATCTCCCGTTTTCTCACACACGCACACGTATGCCAACAGAAGGCAATGACAGCTCTCATGACAACCACGTGACATTTGCGGGTATTCCACTGGGCATCCAATTATCATTCGCCACGTACAATAAAAGACAGTCGTTCTCTTTTATAAATTTAGATACGTAAGAAAGTAAATGAGAGGATTGCGAAGATTTCCAGGAGCCAGTTTCTCTTCCAAGGAGAAGAGAAAACAAGAGAAACTGAACGATTTCCATTTTATTTTCTTCTATGATTTTCGAAGAACAGAAGGGCAGAACTGCTCCGTTTCAGCTTGTTATAAGTAACTGGAATTCGTCGTTATGCAATCAATTATCAATGTAATGCGACGCTGCTAATTACGATATCCAGTCGTTTAGCTTGCGTAATGATAATTTCGCTGTCATGCCTGTCGCCCAACCGTTTAATTGCACCCTTTAGATAATCGTGGACTATCGATTTTACGATCGTTCAAAGTCTCAAACGATATTCGCTATTAGCTTCTTAAAAACTTTATCGTTACGTTCATAGAAAGAAAATCATCCACCCGAATGTTAAACGCGAAACTACCATTTGTTTCGAAACGAAACATACATATATATACTCGGTCCATCGGTAAACTTAATCGTTCCGTTTAAAAGAAAAGCGACTCGTCTTCTAAGGCCAGACGCGAAAATTTCATTTTCGGTGTAAAGCGAATTTTGTTTAGCGTTCGCGATGGCGGTTCGTTCTTCCGTGCTTGATACGTTCTCTGCATACACCGAACCCACTGCCTGAAACGTTCCTCCCTTGCGGAGCGACACCGCTGAAAACCACTCCTGATCACTCGCGCGTACTACATTATTTTTACCTTCGCAACTAGAGCGGCGAAACACGCAGGCGTTATCAAACACGGCTTTGTCTAACTTTAATTGAAAATATTGGAATAAATCTTCCAATAGACATTGTCGAGCGAACCAGTGGCTGTACAGGCACAGTGCGCCAAGAGATAGGGGTGAGAGCGAGGCTACGGGGGGGTTGGAGGGTTGAAAACAGGGCGACAGAGCAAGGATGGGACGCGGGGAGGACGGAAGCGGGGTTGGAACGAGTAACTGGATGGTCGATGAGTGGAACAGGGACACACGAACGTCAACGCGCGGGCCAGAAGAGGTAAATAGCCATTTGCGGTCGAGCTTATAGCGAAGGTTCGCTGTTCAAAAATGGCTACCGCCTTGTCGCAGTCACCGGACCGTTTTGGCAATTCGAATCAATCCCGCGCCTATTTCCCATCCCACCAGACCAGCAGCGGCAGGGACACCTTTATTTCGTAGCCGTCGAAACAGTTTATGCCGTATCAGCGTTTCCGTCGGTGCGGCAAATGGAGTTCACCTGTGACCGTGCTCTTTCTCTTTGCCATTCTGGTCGCGTGTGTTCGACCGTGCACGCGGTTGCACAAAGTAACAGGTTATTATCGTTAGACTCGACCGTTTCGTGTTTCACTTAGCGGTTTTCGGAAAGAGGCTTCATCCTCGACTGAAAACTATTCGTTTCGAGAATTAGGAACTTCCAGGAACACGCTGGTTGCTCACGTATTTAGCGAAAATGCGCGAATGCGTGTACAATTTGCAGAGTTAATTAAACAAAGGAAAAGAAGCGGAGGAAAGAATACGGTGTAGTTTCGAGTGTGGAAACGTTGGCGAGTGACTAGCCGAAAAATGGCGGATCAGCCTGGCTAGGGTTGAACCGTCTCCAGGCTTCGACGTGCCTCGTTCGAAACCCCGGTAATGACGATAACGAATCGACGTAATGGCGGTAGGCAGCCGATCGTCGACTGCTGGCGACAACGCCGCCGCTTTGGAATTTGGAGCGTGGCGGAGCTACATAGGTAGGCACGAGCAACGACGATTATCGGAGTCGATCATTCAATTTTGCGCTGCAAATTGTCCGCGCCGGAAACTCATATCCGGGCACTTCCGGTTCTCCCTGGTTCCGCCCCCGGGAAGAGGAATCTGGCGAAAGGGCGGCCTCGCTGAATGGCCCGGTTCAAGAGCGAGCTAGGGACCTGAACAGCGTTGACAGACTGAAAGAGAGAGAGAGAGAGAGAGAGAGAGAGAGAGAGAGAGAGCTCTCTCCCGGGGAGAAAGAGAGAAGTGGAGGAAAAGGAAAGGGTGGGAAAGAGAGAAAGAGAGGCCAGGGACAGACAGGAGAGAATCGAGGAACGGAGAGGTCGCAGGTTGGATAGACAGCAACAAGCACGATTTCGATTGATTGCTCGTCGTTCTACTAGGGCTGTTCGCGTCATTACCGATCTTGCTGAGAATGGAGTCTCACCTGTGCACTATCCTGATCCTCCATTCTATCGTTGGTGTTATAATCCTTTGTCGAATGTTATTCGTTCCTCCTCTATGTGGAGGTGTTTACATTTGATAGACTACCATGTAGAAATTGCGTTTTGTTCTATCAATAGTCGGATATTCGATGCTTTCGTCCTGATTGGATTAGTTTATCGAATGTTGCTAACATGTACGCATCTATGTACTTGCCGTACGTAGGTGTTTATATTTGACAAAATAATCTATACGCAATTTTCCTATCGGCAAGCAGGCGATTTTCTATGTAAAATTAGCGACGAAAAGTTACAGCGGATTCATCGTCAATCGATTTCCTTGATTTTCGTGGTTTTCCTAACATCAAGCGCTAGTCTAATTCCGATTCGTGCTTTTTCCAATTCGAACGAAGACAGGCTTCCGAATTCTCGTCCCCCCAGAGTACTGATAAAATGCGATTATTAAACTGGAACCGCATCTAATCCGCGCATTACTATTCATCGCCACACCGCCGTCAAACTGACGAATCTAGCGAAATTATTCTCGTCAATGTGTACTCTATTGGGAGCCGAATTGGCGTGTGCACTGCTTTGCGGTCTCTTTGATCCATTCTCTTTGCCCTCTTCTTCTCGGTTCTTTTTCCGTGCAATTTCATCACGGAAAGCGACGGAAACCAGGAAATGGCTACCGCGTTTACCTTTTTGCCCGAGGTCGCGAATATTCGTAAAATCTTTCCCCGTGTCCGATTGTCGGGCGAAAAAAATTATTAGCCGATTAACCGCGGCGAGCACAGGGCAAAAATGACAAGGACAACGGCGAGCCGATGTAAATCGGGATTTGTCGAATCGATCGCCGTTCGCATCGAAGCGGTGATTAGGCCACAGATACTAACTATTATCGGCTGCGCCTACAATTAGTGTCTTTTAGCAGGCACGGTCTAAATTTTCGAACTGTTTCGGCAAACACATCGTGGCGTTCCGCGTGGATGATGATACTGGCTTCATTAACAGTTTATACTCCACTTAACCGGCTCGTTTGTGCGGATTACGCTCGAGAAGATCGCCCTATAAACTCTGCCGGATCGCGAGCAGAAGTCTCGTAAAATTATGCAGAATTCGGCTGGGTCCCCACTTATGAGAACGTATCGTTCGCCTCGATATGGATTACATGTTTTCCTATTAACGCAAATTCCGTCGATACACTCGTTTCGATACAGATACAGCCGCGATCCTCGACTCGATGCGCACTCGCGATAATCTCGCGATCGTTCTTGCCAGAGTGGATCGGTGAACGGTCACCGATGTATGAAAATTTACACGGTCCGAGCGACTCGTCGAACGAGCGCGATTTCTTGCTTCGATTATTCCTAAAACTGCGTCGCAGAAATTGAATTCTCAGGTAATCAAGCAATACAAATGCAAATACCGGCTCGAACGGCCGCGTTATCACCGCTTCGAAATATTCCGCATAAATAAACAATCGACGGCTACGAGTTACATTCATTTACAATATCGATCGATCGACCAACGTGTTGCCGTTAAACCGGGCGTCGTTAATCAATCAACGATCTTCACGCGCGTTCGATCGTCGAACTACGCTCCAGTGTTTTTTCCCTGATATTCGGAATGCCAGCTTCCGACGTTTCTCGCGATCTCTCGCTAATTTCGCCACGACACCAATTGTTTGTCGCGAGTTCTGCGTCGAACCGGACGCGGACGCGGTTCTCGGGTCAGATTCGCGCGAGTCGCCGGCGAATTCGTCACTGTTCGCGTCGACGTGTTTCGGGGTTGATCGGTGTCGAACGATCGTTGCACGATTCGTGCGATTCGTAACCGTGAACGAATAGCCAATTATTCTTTTCCAAGTCATTAGATCGTTCTGCGAGATTTACCGTTCCGTTTCATTCGTGCATCGTTCGCCTCGATTCGCCAATCAATGCGACAGTTTGTAACGCTTCGCAACGGTGTCAGTTGATTTGTCAACGTTAGAGGTAATAACCCGTGCTATTGTATTATGCGTTGCATTTCGAACGTCCGTCCCGTGCTAACGCAACGAATTCCGAATTTGGAAAACAGAGACATCGCGTATTCAGCGCCTAGGATTTTCGTGGCGCGCGAATAGTCTAAATTCGAGTGACCTTTCGTTCGTCGTATTAAACGTTATAGATATACATATACATATATATATATATATATATATATATATTGCGGAAAGTTAATTACGGCCGCGAAACTAGTCGACGGTCTACAAAAGACACTCGCCGTTAGAAATTTCGTGACGAGAACGTAACGAGGCATCGTCGACGGACGCATGAAAGCGCTTACCTTCCGCAAAGGCGTGCTCGAAGTGGCTTTTGTGCGATTCACGGCGCGCGTCACAAGAATAGAGTTGCCAGTATGCGTAACACCAATGGCATTACCACGCCTAGCCTCGGTTTCTCGCGGAGCGTTTCAAGCGAGTGACGCGCCGATAGCGTCACACAGTTCACCAGGATTCGTTTAACGCGATTCAAACGAAAGTTGGCAAAGTTGGTCTGGTTACACGACAGCGGCAGTGTCAGTGTTGCACGGCGGGCACAAAGTCGGAAATCGCCTTCAATAAAGTGCAACTTTCGCGAGTTCGCCTCGTCGTCGTCGTCGTCGTCGTCGTCGTCGTCGTCGTCGTCGTCGTCGTCGTCTCGTCGCCGGAGTTTCGCGTTCTAAACGAGCGAAAACAACGAACAAGTTCGTCGGGTGGAGTTCTTCTCCGAAAAATTAGTCGGCAAGGGAATCAGTCTCGTCGGACGAATCGGTGGGATTTAGAGAAGGAGACAATAACGAGGAGAAGGACGATGCGTTCCGGTAATTGGAACAATTTTTCAGGTGTGACGCTGCTGCTCCGTCACGATCGAAACGAAGAATCGCTTTTGTCGCGGCCGTTTAAACGCGACGAGGCGACCGACGAAGAAAGAAAGTTGGCCAGCCTACTAAAAATTCAAAACGCGGGCGAATTTCCTTGGGAATAAATTTCCAAGTTTCCTTCGCGAGAATAGCCGAGCAAATACGGCGTCGCGAGCTTATCCAACCCTGCAAGGAGCTAGAAAGTTTGACGCATTGCCGGTGAATAAACCGAAACGATTGTTACGCAACGTTTGCGTAAAGAAAGGGGGAAAGAACTTTTTTAACTGTACGTCGTGTGTTACGTGAATTCTATAATAGGCAAATAATAAAAGAAAGAAAAATCAACCACCGGAGATTAGTCGCTTTTCTTTGACGTTTCAAAGCTACCGTTTCTTTCAGCTCGTGTTATTCTCATCCATACCGGGGACAACGACGATAGACTATGAATAATAGTCAATCCAATATAACGACGACGTGAGTAACTGATAACAATGTACATCGCGCTACACGATATAGCATCGTGATCGAAACTACATTTTCAAATAACCATACCTTGTGAAAAAAGTTGCGAGTTGAAAACTCGCGATGCGCCGACAGCGATAACCCTATCGTCAGAGGCTGATGGAAAAGAGTACCTGTTGTCGCCTCGAGGAAGAATGTCGCATCCACAGAGACAAAACATGTCCTTGACTGCCGTTATAAACCATCGACGAGGTCTCCTCGGGTAATACCAATTTCTCGTTTTCTAATTTTCTCTCCAGATATTTCTCGACCATACATACGTATATATGCGCGACTGATGTATCATCGATGACATTAATAACGTATCGAAGCCAAAATATTATAGGGTCTGGCATGGTCCACGCGATATACAAGAGCGCAGAAAGCGTATAATTTCACGATCATTGAATTCAGTTTTCGAGTGAAATATTTTCAACGTGACGGTCCACTGATTCGTTTGAATTTATTTCGCTGAGTGTATTGACGCGAAATTGGGCGGTCCACTACGGTTAAATACCTCCCAGGTCCTTCGCAAATGCTCGCTGAAATCGCGATCCTATACGTTTTAATCGTCACGAAACGATCTCTGTCTCGAATTCAATGAACCTCAAAACCGAAACGCGAACTGATTCCCTTCCGATAGGGCATTGATTTCAGGGATAGGCAGTAACATGTCGCTACCCTCGTGCATCCCTCAGGATCAGGAATTTGTAACGGGACACACGACAGGATGTAAAATACCGTTGTTAAACAATCGGAATCATCCGGAGAAGAACGATCACGAAAAGCAACGACCCAATTTCCTACCACTGTCACCTGTCAACGCGGCTTACGTGTCTGTAAACGCTTTGGAACCAGCGAAGGGTGAGCGCGTTTTTATTTACGAAAGTGTACACACTCAAAGCAATTAAGGGATGTTGAACGATATCGAAAATTTCGTTCGGTAGTCAAGCAACAGATGATCGAGCAACGACCAAAATTGACAGAGAAAAGAAAGTGTCATGCGGAAATGGTTTCCATTATGAGTACTCTTTACGCGAACTTGTTGATCGTAGTTGGACTTGCTGTACCTATCACTGCCAATGTGACGGAAAGAGTTCCAGCTTCGTTGAATCAGGTGGTAACTTGTCTTATAAATACTTTTTAATCTCGTTGGAAAGCATATCATCTGGAGAAGTACGAGCTATAACGAATGTGTTTAGGGTTTCTACTTGTATTTATACGTAGTCAGCGTCACCTTCGTGATCGCTATGTACGTAATGGTATTGAGGGACAAAGCCGTGAAGAGTCTGGCGCGGAAGAACGAGAAGGGAGAGGCGTTAAAATACGACGAGAAGGGCGATCGCGTGAACGCGTGTCAGGTAAATTTGCGCTTCGAAAATATTTAATCGCCTGCGAAATGAACTTGGAATCACGTCCAACGTTGCCGTTGCCTTTTGCACCCGCGAATGTTTGTCTTTGTCAAAGTGTCAGAAACGATCAGAGACAATCCCTTTCAGGTGTCTCGGCTTGTGCAGCTGTTGACTAACTGACAGGCCGATCATTCGTTACACCGACTCGGCCATTGAATAATTTGTACGAAAACATTTCTCATCGAGCGTGTGTATTAGCGAGCCAGTCCGATACATTCCGATTAACGGGTCGCATTCAACCACGTAACACGCGTACAATACACAGATGTAACAAAAAAAAATCCTTCTTCCCTTAGACGCAACAGTACGGCAGCTTTTGTCTCAGACTCGGCGCAGTGGGATTCGGCGCTGGCTCGTTGGTATTTACGGGATTGCAAATTGGGGCGGAAATAGCTTCCGGTCCGTTCAGGGCGATTACACCGGGTGCCAGGCTGCTGCTAGTCACGGCCCAGATGCACTTTATATTTCTCAACAGTAAAAGTCTCAGCTTGGCCAAGCACACCGCCCTCGCCAAGTTAGGCCTGATGCACATGATCGCGACTAATCTCTGCGAATGGCTGCAGGTACGTGGACCGATGAATAAAATAGAAACATTTGTCATCACGAGAAGCAAGATAGTTTGAGCAACTTGATACGTTACATTCGTCGTGTTTATTCGAAACGCGATTCAAAAGCGAAACATCGTTGCATCAATTACATAGTCGAGTGATTCGAGTCAATTTGCCAGTGATCATCGCGTCATGTCCGACAACAGTCGCGAACATTTCAATGATAACCAACTCGGATAAAGGGAAAAGAACGTAACAACAACAGAAATGATATCACTTTGAACATCGGCCAACATCATTTCGATGACCATTAGCACGAACGAGCGGCTAGCGTCGATTAAACGTATTTATCATTTATCAAAGTGGAATTCGCTGTTTATTCCTATATTCGTAGAAACGTACGCTAGCGATTTGAACCGACACTAGGTCTCGTTTTCGCGTGGAAATTGAAGTAGTCGCCTATCAACGAACGGGAACAGTTACAATGCGTGGCTTTTGATCTTTGTGTTACGAAAACGCGCGACAGCGAGCAACGCGATTCCGCCACGCAGTCGATGCTTTCACCGTTGTGTTTCCGTCACGTCGATACGCGTGCGTCGGCGTGAATTTTTCACGAGTCCTCAGGCATTCCGTTTGTTTGCCAAGGCGTTGGTCGAGGAAACGCAACACGAGATCGATCAGCTGGGCTACACGCACGACGACGATGACGGTATCCTCAAGTCGCTTCTGAGAGACGCCAGCCCGTTCCTTTTCCCGTGCACAATTGAATTCAGTTTAATTTGCGCGGTGATACTGTTCGAGATGTGGAAGAGGGTGGACGAGAAGATCGATGCTAAAAGCGAGATTCCGACGAGATCTTCGTATCACCTTAGCATAGATTGCAGCAGCTCTCACAAGTCAGCCTGGAAATTTAATTAGTCCGATAGAATTCCCCGTTAATTTGTTAATGCGATATCGTTGAGATTTCAAGATTGTTTCGTTCCGACGTTTCCTTCTCGACGTTTTTCAGAGGTCTCTTTGGCGGAATTCTAGTCGTTGCCGCGACGATATTGAGCTTGATCATGTTCTTCGTGCTGAAGGAGGCCAAGATGAAGATCGCGATCGTTCAGGTTACCTCGTTGGACGCGACTATACTTATGTTAGGTAAGCGCCGATATTTTATGAAATTCCTGTATCGTATCGCTGTTGTGAAATTCGCAGTTAACGGAGATCAAAGATCCGCTTTGTCGCGAAGATATTTTCGATATTAGATTTCCGCGAAGATCGTGCGTTAAGGTCGCGTCGATAAAATGCCAATATTTTTCTGTTTTGTTCTTATAAATCAAAGAAACGATCAACGATCGTAGGTATGATCGCTTCGGTCGCTGGAACATTGAAACTGCAAGCGTTGCAACAAAAGATTATCAAGCCATCGGACTTGGATACCACCCTGTTGGCGGCAGCTCAAGCTGGGGTCTATCTGCATTGTCTGTTCGGAGTTGTTGGTGATATATTGACAATGGGTCCGACCTGGATGCTATCGCTGATCACAGATTTATTGGCCCTGATACAGAGCACGAGCCAGACGCTGCTTATTAAAGTAAGATATTGATAGCGCGAAGAATAAAATCTTACGCCATCGACAGGTAGAACTGTCTTTCGACTATTCAAAAATTTGTAGATCGCGTGGGGAAGACGTTGCTCCAGAAACGACAAGCCTGGCAAGGAACTGATCACCTTTCTGATAGTCGTCAACATCGCCTTATGGACAGTGAACACGCTGGAGAAATCTCGTGCAGGTGTTCGTCCGGATCATTTACGATTCTTCGGTGTATGGGCATGGACCATCATAACGCACGTGTCTATGCCATTGGCTATATTCTATCGGTTTCATTCGGCGATATGCCTGTTCGAAATATGGAAGACGTGTTACAAATGTAGATCCAACAGCGTCGTTCAGACTCCTTACTAAGTTGTCTTATTCGAAACGATGACTTTATAGTACGGTTATTTTGATAAAATTGTTACTTTCCATAAAAAGTACAAGTAAAACACACAAAGAAATTGCGTTATCCTTCGACGTTCCTTAATTACCATTTAACTTGGCAAACACAAAAGACAAAGAGAGAGAGAGAGAGAGAGAGAGAGAGAGACCGAGCAGAAAGACCGAGAGAGCAGAAAAAAAAAGGAAGAAAAGAGAGCTGGCGATCCTTCGCAAATAACAACGTTACAAGACACAAAAGGCAAACTTGTCCGCAACGTTTACTACCTTGCACGAGAACTTCTAAGCTGGTGCCAAAGACAAAGGGTAAAAGGGCCGTTTCAAAGCCTCCTTCGTTGGCTCCGACGATGTTGGCGAGGACGAGGACGAGGACGCGACGTGCCATGCTCGACGCAAATCGATAGAGGTGCGTACTTTTATCGGTGTACCACAGAGAAAAGATAGACGGTAACGATGATGGTGGACGGTCGACAGTTTGATACGGTTTACGGTAAACACATTTCGGTAGCAATCACATCACGAGGCAAGCAAGCCTCGCTGCAGCGAGAAGTAGGTGATGCTTCGATGGTTGGAGAAAGCGAGCGAGTGGACGGTGAAGAGCTCTTAGCCAACCCTTTGTTGCTCCTGCCACCACTATTGCACCCTCTTCCTTCATCACCCTGCCGGCCCCACTGCTCTGCCCTCTTTAACTCCTACCCTAAACGTAGTGCAGGCTGTACTCTTGACCAAAGGCTTCTGATTTACTTAGCCTATCGAGTGCTCTCGGACTCGTCCACCAAGAATACCGTGTACGCGTCCCGCCCGTGTACCTCGTGTTCCGAAATTTCGAACTTAATGCTCCACTTACTGTCCGTCTACCTTCTGCGTCAAGATTTCGAAGACCTGATTGCGTCCGCTCTCGTATATAAATAAATATTTCAAGTGAAAGATCGGAACACGCTTAATTCCTCACGGTATCGTCTTTTTTTTCTTTTTTCTTTTTTCTTTTTTTTTTAATCGGAACAACGCGTAACTGTTAGTTGAAAAACTCAAACCAATAATTGTTAGGAAGAATTTTGCACAAAAACATGTATGAATCTTCGGCGAAAGGAGAAAGAACAGAGGGTGTTAGTAACAGCCGTCACAATCCTCTAACGCTCGTCGTAGCTTTTGTTTTTTTTACGGATTTAACCAGGATTTACCGTCTCTACGACCGCCTAGCTGGGCGACCTACCACCACCAGCATCGGATACAATCTGCAACGCGCGCATGGAAAACGTTCGGCTTCCAAGGAAACGTGAAATCTTAGATTTGCCCGGCTTTCGTTGGATATCGTGAACTACGTAAAAAGTACTCGCGCGAGTTTTTAGGAATTTGTCCGAAACGATGGACAGGACGGAAGCAGGATGAATGAAATTCGCAGGACAATCCAACGCCATAGGTCGTAATCCATTTACCTAATTTAATTGGCTGTAGAATTTAAAGTTGCACCATAAGCGGTGACCGTAATTGTCGTATAACGAGTCATCTATTAACGATAATAGTTATTATCGGACTGAATCGGCCACGCAACGAGAATATCGATTATTATTAACGACGAGATTATTTATAGCGGGGACACCTTGAAAGCGAAATAATCAAGGACTGTGTGAATTTGCATTTAACATTCGATGAATACGAAACGTTTCGCGCGAGTTTGAGCGTTTGCGCGATAATTCTTGGACGAGGCACGATGCTCCTTGCATCGGTCATGGAAAAATCTTGCAATTTATCGGGTTTAACCGGTCCTGTCGCGTAACTCCCGTCGATTCGAAAGTCCACGTTGGCAGAAAGGAACCAAGCGTGGAAAAGGAGGAGAAGGCGATGCGACAACGACGGGACGAGGAAACCTTGATATATCCTCCAAACACAAGAAGAGAGAAGGTCTTGGCGGATTTATCGGAACAGCAGATAATGGATGGTCTCGCAGCAGGGAAACTTTTTTGAATAATATAACGTACAACTAGCGGAAATGCTTCGATTTTATGGCGAATTGAAATACGCTTATACCGAGAGAAATCTTTCCCTCTCTCTCTTTTTCTCCGGTAAATACTGCAATAAAATAATCGCCCGTCGAAAGGAATGGCCTCTTGTTGTCGCTCACGGCCATCAGCGGAGGACGAAAACGTATCGACACGTGAAATCATTAAACGTTCGAAATAAAATTATCTCGGCGAGAGCGGAGCGTGAAGGAGCCATGCGAAGGGTCAGCGGCGATTCTCTTTCTCGACCCAATTACACGGGGCTTTAATGAATTTTCGATATAGTCGTAGCTACCCGCTACGACGAGTTCATAAAAAGAATCAGCAAAAGCAAGTAAATTATTCGATCGCTGTCGATGTAACCGAAATAAGGAAGAAGAGCGTGGAGGTGGAGAGGAAGGGGTAGACTTTGACGAAAAGATATGACAGTGGTATTGGGTAGAACAACTCTACCCGACAAATACCACTGGCGGAGGTCGTCGATTGGACGATCCTCGGGAATGTATTTAATTCGATTGGACTCTGCCTCCATCTGGACGAGACAAGAGAGAAGAAGGGAGGGTAACTCGCAGCAAGGACGAGGGAACCTCTGTTTCCGGCGGAAATGAGACCTTCGCGACTCGTACTCCCATCCTCCGCTACCAATTTTGCCTCCTCCTAACGCTTTCTCCAACCTCCTCGATCAGTCTATGGCCGTTCCCCTAACCGAACTATCTATCGCGCTCTATCTGGTGAGGGTGAGAATGCAAATCGTATTTATATTGTATCTCACGCGCACAGGTAAATATTTCAAGCAGCCATAGTTACCCGTGTTTCGTTGCTCTCTGGAAATCATTGAAATCCACTTGCTGGATTACCCGTGTTTCCCACTCTTTCTCGCTGCCCTCGTTCCTCACCCTCATCCCGCTCCTCCCCCTTCCACGTTTCGCTCTCTTTCAAATATTTAAATTATAAATATTTACCGACATCGCGAAACTCTAGTTTCTAACCGAAACGTGCGACTGAAAGCAGACGATGTAATTTGACAGCGATATTATCATTATTGGACGGCCGTTTATTGCGATTTGTTGATATACATGGCCGTGCGCCGGGCAAATTGAAACTTAAACAAATCCCGTTTCTACGATGATACCGTGTTTCCTATTATAGCAATGACTGGGTAGAAGAGTGGGGATGGTAAGCTTAATAAAAATAAAAAAGACATTAGCGGAAGAAAAGAAGGAAAAAAGGAAGGAGAGCGAGACGAGGAAAAGTCGGAGTCGGAAAGACTTACTAATGCTCCCTCGCAGCTCTGGTGAATGTCGCTTGGTCTCCGAGGATGTAATTTTCACTGTATGCCCGGATTAGAAGCCAGCTCGTCGGAGGCTCCTCCACGGTATGCCGCTTGATAAGTATTGCCCCATACCTCTTGAATACACTAGAACTGGAAAAGGGATTCAAGATGATCTCAAAGCGGTCGATTGGCCTCGACGTGACGTTACGGGTCACGGCGATAGGCAGCTGTTATGTCTCATTAAAAATCCAGGTGCTATAATAGCCCGGATTAATGATAAGAGCAGAAGGGCAGAAGAATCATGTAGGTTGTTGGAACGTAAAAGCTATTATTACGATACTTGTCTTTGCCATTTCGATGAGATTGAGTTTACTTAATGTCTCGACAGAAAAATATCCATCGATTTTTCCAGAGAAGTAGATCTTAAGAAACCAATATCGAGACGCATACTTTTATATATAAATTTATCTACATTTAACACGCGTGTACACAAATTTCGAGACACGGCCAGTGTAAAGGATATTTCACCTAAAGATATTGAAACATCTTTCTTATAGGCCTTGCGTGTATCGGTGAAACCAATATCTATTTAAAGTATAAAAATTGCTGATCGAAAGAGTGGATTACGTGAATTCACCGTTCTTGAGAAGGGGAAGGACAAAACTTTTGCTAGGTGGTATTTCTTACAATCAGATAAGCGGATCATTGGAAAATTCGGTAAAAAAATAATCCTAGGGAAAAATGCACCAGCGTAAGATACTTCTATATTTCTATATTCGGCTCTTTAACTTCAAATGATGCTGTGAAAAAAAAAAGTAAAATTATAGTTGTGTATAGAGGTATCGATAGTTACGTACTTTTTAATGAGACGATATGAAAGAATATACGAGCTCAATAATTATTTAATTCATAGCTTTTTCTTTATTTATTCTCTTAGAACTAAAAAGTACATTGTTATATAATGCATAACCGATAAGATAAGAAACTTTCAATAGCTCATAGTTTTAGTATTTGCTGTTCCAACTCGATTGGTGTATCATTATAAAATCGATACTGCTGGTGCAATAATGTATTAATCACGTTGTGTTTCAAGCAAATTTGTAATTTATTTTCCTTGCCAAAAGCATTGCAATGATGCTTATAGATATGCCACCGATTTTTTTTTTTATGATACTGTTACGATAGATTATTTAAGTGTCTTTTATTCACATATGTAGTTAAACTTGCATCGGCTTTGGCATTCTGGTGGGTTCAGATGTTTGTGGTAGTTGAACACATTCAGCTAATGACCGTATCTAAAATAAATATAAAAGTTGTATTTCGAAGTTGTTATATGCATAAAACGGAAAAGTTATACAAAATATATGAAAATGTTTTGTGCTTCTTCTACAAACACACAATTTTCAAAAGCTTTAAGAAGCCTGTTGTGTATTGTTTGTTGTAAATTGTACTCACTTCTGGAACTCCCACTCTCGATTATCAAGTGGACAAACTTGTCGAGTCTTCAACCAACGTGAGATGCAATGGAAATGGAATGCATGCTATGCGAAAGAAAAGTGTAAAAAATTAAAATAAAAAAGTTAAAATACTTTACTTTTGCTGTTGATACTAAATGTGTATTGTAACAAAATGCTATAACGATAGAATGCATACATTGCATACACCCCAAGCTACGGTACATTCTTCACTAGTGGCTGATGCTTGATTTGCTTGACATTCGATGCATAAATCCATTATATGATTACGGCAGATCGCGCAGTTATCAACTACAATATCTGCAAAATGATAAATTTTATAATTATTGAGAAAATCTTGCGACATAGGTATTAAATTAACCATATTATTTTTTTACAATAAATTATATATATAATGTAATTTTCGAATACGTACCCCACGCCCAAAGGGCCACAGCATTCCACTGTAATATAAAATTTCGAATTTTCAATTAAATGTTACAGATAAACCATGGAAATATAATAAAAATGACAACGCAAAAATGAGGTTAGCATTCGTGGATTAATTTCTTAAAATTTTTCTAATTTATAGGAGATTTATGAAATATTTTCCTAATTTCTTCGTCTCACCTTTTTTACTTCGAAACGTTTTTTCTCTCCTTTACTACTACTCGAAGTTGGTAAATCACTTTCTTCATCGTCAATTTCCATTGCCGACGCCATATTAAAATTTTGATGTCTGAAGCCAACTGATACCTGACACCTTGTGTGAGAGATTCGAAGTACGATGAATAGGCGATACGAAGGCACGAATCTGTACGAATGCAATTACAAGTTACAAGTTTTCTCAGTTATTAAACATTTTGTGCGCGTCATAAATTGTCATATTGTATAAACATCAATACCTTGATTTCGTATTGAAAACAATGTTTAAGAATCAAAATATCTATTGTAGAAACGACATATAGTACTGTGTCATTGTATCGACATTAGGTTATGTTTCTGAAAAAAACCTAATGCACGAAGGAACGTGATAGTTACTTCAACCATTTAATAACTAGATAAGAGCATTTTAATTTTGTTTCGGTGTAGTTTCTAATTCGTACTTTTATAATCCGTAATACAGTATAAAATAGATCGCACGATGAGGCGAAAGGCAGGCGTTGGTGCTATTCAAAAACAAAAGCTGGAGCGAGAAAAATATAGAGATAAGGGAACTGAGATTCAAGAAAATCAGTTTGAGCAAATGACAAAACATATGGAAACGTTTCGTGTGAATTTAGAAGAATTCGCCTCAAAGTATAAAAATGAAATTAAGAAGAATGCACGCTTTCGGCGGCAATTTACCGAAATGTGTGCATCAATAGGTGTAGATCCTTTGGCCTCAGGTAAAGGATTTTGGTCAGTTCTTGGCATAGGAGATTTTTATTATGAACTTGCTGTTCAAATTGTTGAAGTTTGTATGGCTACAAATTATAAAAATGGTGGATTGATATCGCTGGACGAACTTAGGACGAGATTGATACAAGCCAGAGGTCGTAGGAAAGAACACCAAGAGATCACAAATGAAGACTTATTAGCTGCAGCCAAAAAGTTGCGAATTTTTGGAAATGGATTTTCTATTGTTCCAATTGGGCGAGGCAAACATTTAGTACAATCTATTCCTGGTGAATTGAGCATGGACCATACTGCTGTGTTACAACAAGCTAGTTTATCTGGGAATGCATATATTTCAAGAAATATGCTGTGCAAGGAGTTAAAATGGGAACCAGATAGGACACAAAAAGCCTTGGACCACATGGTAAAAGAAGGACTGGCATGGTTAGATGAACAAGGTGAAAATGAAACATTATATTGGTTTCCTAGTTTATTTACAGCTTGCATTGTATCCAAAGAGTAAGCACAATATTGACTTTACTATATATAGATAGACAGTGTTCAAAAAAAAGGATATCTGTAGCATAAAATGTATTTTTAACGTGAATAAATTTACATATTCTTGTAATATGTACATGGTCAAACATCCATTATAAAGTTCTTGTAGATACAGAAAAACATTATCACCTAATCTCATTTGGTTCATTAAATCTAAAACAAAATACCTGTAGTTAGTTTAAAATATCTTATATTACATGAATACAGTAAATACAGACTTCTGTATATCCTCAATTGCATGTTGTGCCAATTGTTGTTTGCAAGTTAATAATTCTCTATTTAATTCGTTATTTTCCTTCTGTAAGACATTTATCTTTCCCCTGAGTTCTTTAGATTTCCCTTGAAATTTAGCTGTCAAAGATTTTGCTTCATCCCTCCATCTAAAATGTAAAATAACATAAAGATACTGATAATTTCTCATTTATATCTGGAAAAAGTATATGTACTTTTTACTTAATTTTTGGTGAACTTGAACATGATTGATTAACTCCTTTGTTTTCCTATCAAATTTCCCTTGCAATTTATTCATATAATCTGATAATGCAGACTGACAACAATGACATTTGTTTTCAACTCTGTAATAGAAATATGTTTTATAATACCGCTTGAATTAATAGATACTTGTATTTACTTACGTGATATCAAAACTAGGCTTAGTTTTGACATATGGATTTATTCCATCGGTAATGTCATCTCTAAATTTATTTTCCTTTATACAACTTGCTTTATGAAGATTAACTTCAAGTTCTTGAATTTTATTTTCAAGAGAATGCCTTTCATTATCTCTTTTCTGTATTTCATAATCAAAATCATGTTTCAATGACTTTAATTGCAATACAAGAGTTTCTTTATCACCTAATGTTTTAGCTAATTGATTCTCTAAATCCGAATATTGTTTCATTATATCTTTATTTTCATGATCAGCTTTATTCATCTGATCTTGTAAGTTACTGGCTTGCTGTTCTTCCAACTTCTGTAATTTATCATTTGAAGTACCCAGCTTACTCTCAAGAATAATAATTTTTTCTCTTAATTGCTTAATTTCCATATCATATTTATTTTTAGCTATTGCTTCATCGTATACTTGTAACTGAAGTTCCATACGTTTGGCTTTTTGTTCATACTCTAATACTTTTACACTTAAATCTCTACGTACTTTGTTTAATTCTTCTTCAGTAAATTTCAATTCTATTTGAGCTTTTTCTGTTACCGTTATTTTTGCCTTTAGTTCTGCCTTAAGTTCATTGATCTCTGTTAGATACCTTTTCGTATTTAACTCAATCTCATCTCTTGTTCTTTTATTCAATTCTTGTATCTTTACATCATATTCATTAGCTATTACATTTAGTCTCTGTTCTAATCTTGCTTTTTCTTCTAATACAAGAGCTTCACGATGAAGCACCAAATCCTTTTCTCTAACTGCAGATTCTATCAATTCAATAACTTCTCCCATCTTAGTTTTTGTTTCCTTGTCTCTTTCCATTACATTTGCAGCATATGTTTTAACTTCATTTAACTGTTTTTCTAATTCTAATTTTGCTTGTACCATTTTATTGGTCTCTGTTTTGGCATAAGCTAATTCCTGTTTTAATGTTTCTATCGTCAACTGGTTATTCCTGTCTTTTTAAAAAATAAAAATAATGTCTCTATTTGTTATTGCAAATTATAAATACATGTTACTGACCTTTATCATGGGCACTCATCTCAAGATCTTTATATTTTTCCAAAAGTTTGTCCTTTTCATTAGTCAAACTGTTAATTTTTTCTTTACTACTTTCGTACAGTGTTTGATGCTTGATAAAATTATCTTTGGCCAATGCAAGTTTCTCCTCTAACATTTTAATAGCTTCCGAGTAACTTTCCTTAATAGCATTTGTTTGTTCTTGATAAAATTTTGTTCCTTTCCCATGTACATGAAATCCTTTCAATTGATCTTCTAAAGCACTTACAGTATCCAGGGAAATATGCCATAGTTGCAAAGCTGAATCTTTTTCTGTTTCTAACAGCTTAATACGTTCTTGTAAATTTTTTATTTCCTTTTTATGTGCATCTTCGTTATCACATTCCTTTAGATGAATACGATTCAGGGATTCTTTTATATCGATAACCTTTCGATTTTCATTTTGCAGAATTTCTAATTCAGCTCGCATGTTATATTGTTCTGTCTAGAAAATGGATATATAACAAATACTTTTAGGCACATATATACAATGTACAATTAATTTATAAAACATTGCACAACAGCGTACCTTGCATAAGTGTAAATCTCGTTTGAGGTCCTCCACAATTCCATATTGTTCTTCGAGCAACGTATCTCGCTCGCTGCTATTGATAAAAAAAACTTACCAAATATATTTATCATAAATAAAAGAAAGAATATAGTAAGATATATAACCTTAAAGCTAACCTTTGTTTCCGAGCATCATCGTGTTCTGTATCGAGCATTTTATCGCTAGAATGATTTATGTTTCGCAATATTATGTTGCGCTAAGGAACATGATGGAAGATATATTGTACGTTTAATTTATATTTGCAATGTTTCGACAGATATTTCAAGCAACATCATTGAAGACGGACGCGTAAACATCAACAATGTTTCATTTTACCGATAGCGCATAAATGCACGCATTCAACGGGATGGTCGGTAATAGTACATAAAATGTTAATATCCTGCAGTATATTTAAAGCACTGCAATAAAATGATACATTAAAATTCGAAATTCACGTGGTTGTCCGTAAAACTTTCTCCGTTACAAAATATAAAACACGAGGTGCAAACAGATGATATAATACCGACTGAAGAGTATTCATGAAGCGGCAGATTTATCATTTACCAACAAGCAAACGTCTCGTATTCGATTACACGTAGAAAATACGCGTGAAAAGGTAAAAATAAAAAAGTTACGAATAATAAGCATAAAATATACATATCGATATAAAAAAAAAAGTTATTTATTCGCATCATTGTATAAGCGAAAGCTTTCGTTTTAGCGGGCGTCTCTGTTAAATTGTTCAAAAAAGGCTGCAGTCGGTTTGTTTTTGTAGAGCACACGATTCAGATAATCCTGATGAGATTTGTGTTGTTGCGCGAGTTCCAAATTCTCCTCTGCTATTTTCTTCTTAATCTCCCTGCAACGTATCGATTTATTCGATTCTCTCTTTTCGTTACAATTCAGCAAATGCTTAACCTAAACATCTTACGTTCTTCTCCGGTCAATTTCACGTTGATACGAATCCGCTATCTCTGCCTGGGTGTTCATTAACCGATCCCATTCCTCGTCCCTTTGCTTCTCCTCTAATCTCATTTTCTGGAAAAAGAGGTTTACCCTGAGCGATCCAAATTTTTTGTTCCCCTGGCCGTGCCCTCGCATGGCCGTGACAACGGTTGGCACTGTTTCAACCATCCGCGGCGCATCGTTAAAACCGCGCAAAACAACCGTTCGTTCCATCGGCTTTTACCTCGATTTCTTTCAGCTGCTGTGTTTGCGCCTCTCTGAAAACCCTAAGCTCGTCCGCAGTCATGCCCTTGTAACGTGAGGCCAACGGTTTGCGCGGTCCACGAGTGCTCTCCGCCTGCTCTTTGGCTTCCGTAAGGAAGTCCCCAGTCACGTGATTGTAGATATCCGCCTTCTTGTCCTCCTCCTCTTGAAGGGCTTCGCAGTGGCGGCGGTACTTCTGCTCCTCAGCCTGTCGCAAGGGGACGAAAAACGAAGCCGGTCATTCGACTAAAACGCACGATCCAACGGAGCGTGGCAATTTAAAGAGAAAAAAAAAGTCAAGGATCAGAACGCGTAGAAAGAGCCGGGCAAGCGACTGAAGGATCGTTCGTCGTGTTGTTACCGAGACTCGTACGTCGATGACGTCACCAAGTTTGCTCATCGACCGTAGCAACCTCGTCGTTGCTGTAAACGGTGTTCACCTTCGGCGAAGGTTTATGTTAACTGTGTAGCCCGTGCTCGGGACGTGTTAAACGACGAAGCGACAATAACTCCGTCTCGTCGGTGCAGTGACACCGAGGGAATTCATCAGCGAACAGAACAGAACAGCCGTATCAAGTACAACGAGATTTTGCCACCGTTGAACTCTGACATTTCACGGTTCGTCGTCATTGGCTCGTTCGCGACGAGAGAAGACGCAACAAGAGGGAGAGGACTTTAAATCGATTAATGAGATGGAGTGCCATCAAGCACTTAATTATCTGAATTCACACTTTCTCCTTATCAGCGAACAACGACTAGTACGCGAATACCTAGAAGATGAACGATAGAGAAACGGATCTCCATCTGTACGAGAAGGAAATTCGTTTCTCTCTCTTCCCCGGCTTGGAAAATACGATCGTAAGATAATAAGATTCTTATCTTTTTCTTGCAGTTCCTGTCGCTTCGTTCCCGATTGTTTCGTCGAAGGACTAAATAGGAGAAAGCCTTACCAGAGCTCGATTAAATTGCGCGGTGGCTTCGTTCAATCTTCGACGACAGTCCCGTTCCATCTGATCTAACGCCATGGCACGCTTGTCCCTGGAGATGACAGCTGCTTCGTACGCTTTCTCGGCTTCCTCGCGTTCCCTCTTCGCCTGCATACGTTCGTTCTTTTGCTTTTCGATCCACCACCTCATCTCTTCTTTCTGCGCTTTCGACCGTTCTTTTGCGTTGTCGTCCTCGCCCGCGAATCTACAGCATTCGACGATCAAATATTTAATATCGCCGCTTCTCAAGCTCGAGCAGATTCTCACGCGAATGAAATTTACTACGACGATATTTACTTCTGCCCAAAACCAGCTTCAAAGGAGATGTCGACATCGCCTTTCTTAAGAGCAGTCGGATCGTAAAGATCGAAATCCCGACGCTGTTCAGGACGCTGATACTGTTGTCTAAAGTGTTCGATCTCCTTATTTATATTTCTCCTTTCCTGAAAAATCAACAATGACAAGGTGTAACATCGATTCCGCTAACAAAGTATTCAAAAGGAAAAAAAAAAAAAGAAAAACGCGCAAAGAACAACGAGTACGCGAACAAACGTTGGAATTTTTAACGATGACGCTGCAAAAGACGATTAATCATCCGGCCGCTTGCTTTTTACCGTCCATAATTGACAGTTTACCTCTTCTTGTTCTTTTTCCAGCAGTAAAGCGAGCTTACTACTGCGAATCAAATTCTCGTCCAGCTGAGATTCTCGGGCCTGTTCCAACTCACGTTGCTGCTTCTTTTCCGCGACCTGTTTGTCCAAGAATTCCTTGTCTATCTGCGGGTGTTACGGATAAAAATTATTATGCCGGACGTTCTCGAAAGCGCAGCACGATATATCGCCCTTTCGCGTGCGTATACACTTATCGTTTTTGTCCTTCATGCACGATCGATCTGTAACAGGTTATCGTGCTCGACGGAAACACTTTGCTCCTTCAGACTTACTCCGATTTTCCTGAATCGTGGATTGAATATTCGTTCCTTTCTTTCCGCGTCTATCAGCCGTCTGCGCTGAATGGATGCGGCCAGTTTCAGGTCTTCTTTGGTCGCGGTTTGAAACTTCAGCATCGTGCCAAATTCGATCTACGTGAGGACGAGCGTAACCAGAGCCCGAGTGTCAGCTAGCCACGAAAGCCGCAAGAATCACGTGGAATTCGTTACCATGGAGCGTTTGAGCGATAAACATGGCGCTACCTCGTCAAAATCTAACGCTATTCTTCGCATCGAAGCGGAGCATGCGAGATTCTTATTCATCGATTAAGAAGAAATTTTGCCAATTTTGCTTTTATCTATTCAAATTGGCCGATAACGTCGGATTGTTTTTTCAATTAATCGTAAAAACGCGTATATATATTATATAAACGGCGATATTAACGCCGTTAATCATGTTCGAATTCACGCGATAACAGCATCTATTCGACGTACGTACGTATATAGATGGCTAATAAGAATATCTGCATGAAAAAGTCACGTGAAGAGCAGATGTTGAAGGAGTAAACATGTGTCGTATACGTATCTGTTGACTCGGCGAAAGTCATTACGGATGATTCGTGACTTTAAGTTTCCGTATTATCACGCTTCTGTGAACGTCTGTATCGATCGAATATACATATGTACGTAGTTCGTAGCGTGTTGGCGACCGCCTACAATTGCGGAGGTTACGATAGGAATAAAGAACGAATTTAGTCGCCTTCTTTGATTTCTTTGTGTGGATGTTGTGTTTCGCGTGACATCGTGACTCACGGGGCCGTCGTTGTCGCATCGTTTTCTTCAACAACGAGAACTCGGTAACGAGAACGGATTACGAATCAAACGTAAGCAGACATTTTAGAGCGGTGTCGAAGGCACGTGGAAGCCGCGAGGACGCGACGTTGTTTATTAAATATTCCGGGCTCAAACTGTTTCGCGCAAATCGCGAGAAGCTCGTATAAAAATCGTCGTGAAAGGCAAAGCCTCTTTGCGGCTTGCAGCTGCACACGACGAAAAGAATATTGTACGTGTACTGTTGTTGTACGTGTTGGCATAGATTTTAAGGAAATACTCGTCTCGTTTCCTCCTTTATCGATTCGAGCGAACGGTGCAACTTGTGTCTCTTATTTTACCGAAAGATTCCGCTATGCCATTAATACTGCCGGAAAGTGAAAAAAGAAACGCGCTAACAGGCAAGATTTCACTGATCCTTAATTACAGGGACGTAACCGGAGGAAAAAGCGATTCGTTTATTACCGTGCGATAGGCCTGTTTCCTGTTAATTACTTCGCTACCACGATGATTATGGGAAACGTTTCGATGATACCTCGCGTTGAGAGTCTCTTTCGACTATCTCGACCATTGATATTCTTTTGTGCGTCATCGGACGACGTTCAACGACGAGCAACAGTTTTCGAACAATGCAAACGAATATCGATGCTGTCACGAATTTTGCACTCTTATTAGAACGTGTTAACACGATCGCGGTATTGTATTCGCGGCTAATGATTCTAATTGTTCGCCTAATGGGAAAACGCACGTGCCTTCGGTTGACCTATATTTAACGTATCGGGCCATATGGTTGAAGATTGTCAGTACAGATCATGGAAAAGAGGTTACACGAATAACTGTCTATCTATGACGTGGAGGGAGACGATCAAGGTAAAAGGTAGAAACCCAATCGTGAAATTCAATTTCGTATCTTTAAAACGAGGGAGACGTTTGATCAAACGGATATGTTCTCGACGATCCGATTTTAACGCGCAAAGGATCCTAACGATACAACTAGCAGCTGTTTGCGTAATTACGATAAACCGAAGAAAAAGTAGTCTCCTTACTTTCCTTTTCCTTAAGTACTCTTAATAACGAATGTAGATTAACGTACAGGAGTTACACGTTTCCTGTATAACGATTCGAATTCAGAGAGTGCGGTACGCCAGAAATAAAACTCTCCTTTGAAGCACGAGACATCTATTTGTGTCATATTTTCGCAATGGCAAGTTGAGAAACTTAAAGAGCAATCGTTTCTGCAAAAATACATTCTTTAGACAGAGTTTCCTATTAAAAGAGTCGCTCCATGAAAAATTGACTCTTCGAAAGAAGAATTTATTTAAGATTAAAAGAAGTTGCTAATTATTTTTTTTTTCCAGTTATACTTACCTACGGTACGCCTGTCGATATTAATGAAAGATAAATAAAATCGAATGATATTTCGAAATTCCTGAGAGAACTAAAAACTCACGTGCGAATGAAAAAAAGAAAAACAAAAAGAACAAACGTACACATATATATCCGTTTGTATCCTGCAATAGTTTAACGTTACAAGAAGTAGGAAAGAGCAAACCCATTCAAGATATGTAAATCCACCGTTCTTAAAAAAAAAAAAAAAAAAAGAAAAAGCAATTATACGGATTAGCGGCGCGTTTTAATTCGTACCGTATCTTTTTCGCGTTGCTAAAGAAATCAAAGAAATAACGATAATAATGGGAATATCGAGCGCAGCGTTTAAGTGGAATCCGCGTGGAGACTCGCGGAAAAATGCGTTCCATGTTTTCGCGGTACCTCGCACGTCCGATCCGGAGAGAAGATGCCCCGAAGCGAAGCGAGACTCGACGGCGCCTGCGTGACCATGTGACGCCATTGGCGAACCGGGCAGCTCGTCCGCTAGACATTCAGTCTCGCCTCAGCGTCGAGTGAGGTTGTATGTGTTCACGGTGCGCACATTGCTTGGCAAGTTATCACGGAAGTAGTCGAAGCTCGAGTTAATCCGACGGTGGTCGCGCTAACGTATTCGAACGTACAAAAACACGAAACAAACCGGATCGCGTGACGTCGAAAGTCGAGCAGATATCGCGAGGCTGAGTGCACGCTAAAATTTTCCTCGTCCCGTTCGCCTGGAACGGATCGGTCCAAATCGATCGTAACATTGTCAAATAACGAGAGGTGTGAAACGAGGCAAGAACGGGCAAAAAAAAAAGGAAAAGTAAAGTAGGAAGAAATAACGAAAGAGATATTCGCGCAGCTCGTTCGTTCCGCCCGTAGTTATCGTTTGAACGGACGATTAACACGCGATACGCGCGCGTCCCTCTTCGTCTATTCTTTTTTTTTTTTTTTTCTAAATCAGACTACGGACGATAACCCAACCCTCGCGTCCCTCGTACCGTTCCAATTAACGTTCCAGTGATAAACACGTGTATCCGAGAGTGCAAGGGACAAAGAGAAAGGGCAAGCAGACAGGCAAATTTGTTCATTCTCGTTCCGGACGATGCTTCTGCTGTTCGGCGAGTGACAAACTCTAACTAAGGAGGCATACACACGCATATACACACGTTTACTCCGTAGTGTCTGTCGGTACGTTCGGCTCCGTGAGCACATCGGGGGGAGTACATGCAACGATCGGGTGCGTTATCGCGTGTGTCGAATCGTCGTTACCCTTACTATGCACACTGAGAGGTACCCGATTACTATGAGAGAATGAGTTGTTCGGTGAAGATTTCGTGCGGTAAGAACTGGAGCGGATCGCAGCGGAGGATCAATTCCCTCGCGGAGGAAACGACGTGCCCTACGGCTGGAAGCACAATCTGCGCCGGCTTAGCGGGCCAACCGAACGCCGTAGCGTCGACGTCGACGTCGACCACGGCTACCACGTCCACCACGACCACAACCAACACCGTCAGCTCGAGCACGCTGACCAGCGGTAACCAGAGGCTTGCGCCGCCGCGTCCTGTCAAGTCGATCGCTTCTAGAAAATGGGAGGATACCACGAAACTGCTCAAGTACATCGACGATAACGTCATCGGCAAGAACGGCACGTTCTTCGGACCATTCGGCCGCAGGAAAGGTCAGTGATCAATATAGTCTTTGCCCCTACCGCCTCCTCCAGCCCTGCTGCCCCTTTGCCCCCACCAAAAGCTCGAAGCTTCTTCCTTCTTTCTCTTTCTGTCTCTCTGTCGCACTTTCCGTGACTTTCTTGTTCTCTCGGCTTCTCCTCTTCTTCTCCCTCTTCCCATAGCAGACAGTACGCAACGGATGGATCCACGACACAAAGAAGCGCGCGTCTAGCAGGGTCCACGAGCTCTCGTTAAGGTCGTCAACATCGTTCGATTAACGCGACACATTACGAGCTGTGTGTGTCCTATCAATAAAATCGAAGGTTCTCGTAGCTTCGACGAGTTCAAGTCTGACTACATACGAGGCTATCTACTGGACCGCTTCCCCTCCGTTTCTTCCTATCTATTTTGTCCACCTTGATTCTAGATCGTTCCACGTAAACGCGCGTGCATCGTGTACGCGTTTCATAGAATCAGACTGACGCGAAGTCTCGATGTTTCTCGAGCAGGTGTTTCTGCTCCATGTCTGTTTCGCTATGTGCCGCACTGACAGGGGAGATACCTTACAAGTGCACTTGGCATATACCTTTCGTAACACGATACTTCGGGGAGCCGCGCGTGGAAACCTCTGCGTTGCGAGTATGTATCTCCAATTAGGAACATAAAAGCGCGTCGTGCGCTGTTCGCGGCAACTGCGATCGATATCGCGAGGATGATCGTTTCTCCGCGTATCCCCGATTCTTGTTGTTAACACGATCGCGTGCGTGATACGCGAGATTCTGTGCGAGGTACAATCTCGCGAAGATCGGTCTTACCGGAGGGTGCTCCACTCCTCCATCGCAAGTAGAAGCGAACGTATATACGTAGGAACGAACCAGGCTCGATCGCGTACGACGCTTGCATAATTAATTCCCTTCGGTATTTCGCTTTCGAGTAGCGGTAAGAGAGAGGAGAGGATATCGAGAGGCGCGGATAATGTAAGCGTTTGTTCGTCAACGTAAACACCCGGCGTTCTGCTACGGGAACTCGCATGTTGACTCTGTTAAATATTCAAAGGCACGACGATGTTTGCGCGTCGTATTATTTCGGTGTCGTTGGCCTACGGTCAATCCGGTCGAAGGACGTCCATTCTTCTGTCCTCCGCCGAAATTGTCTCTCGAGGTTCGTCCCTTGGTAACACAGCCCGAGCTGGATGTGATCTGCGAGAACGTCATGACGGGATAAGGGACTCGAGAGGCGTCTGTCTACCGAGGGCGGAAGTCAGGCTCTCTGCCTCTTTCTTCCGGGCGACTTCGTACCAATCATGGCGACCAAGTCGCTCGTCGCCGTTTTGATCCAGTTAACTATATGTACAGTTCCACCCCAAAGCGTAACTCGGGTGTGTCTGTTGTTGGAGAAAGAGAGAGAGAGAGAAGGAGGAGACAGAGAGAGAGAGAGAGAGAGAGAGAGAGAGAGAGAGAGAGAGGGTACGTCGATGCCGCCGATGTTCCGGGATCTCGTGTACACACGCATCCTGACCGCCGCCCACGGAGGGCCACGTGCGATGCAAATAAATTGCCACCGCCGCCCATTTTAAACGGTTCGCCATTAGAGTGTGCCTCGCGTTCCGGTTAAACGCTCGCCGATCTAATTTTCCTTGCGAAGTTATCCACAGGCTACGTCTCTTTAATCATCGTTTCTTAGGTGTCTGGCGACAGATTTATGTAAACAGTAGATAAAGGACGGTGTCGCAATTGCGTAGGAAATTACTAACACGTTCCAGATCGTTCTTTTCGCGACGGGATTCACGCGGCGAGGTTACTTAAACCATTCTTTTCTTTTTTCTCTCGTTGAATAATGGATTCGCTAGGACGTAGAGAAGCCGAGTTGTCGAGTGATTACAACGTTTGATCCGCTTTTTATGCGAACGAGTAAAGCGTACAGTACCGTATTATACGTTCTTTTTTTTATCGGATATCGTTCATAAAGCGATTGTCTTTTTTAAATGTCGATGTTTGTTGTACATTCCGAGATCATAACTACGCGCTTGCATTTGTTGTTAGCGGTATTTCCGTGAATAATAACGGTAAACATAAAATCAGCATTTTTAGAAATTTTTTTAACTCCACGTGTTTTTAATCTCGAAACGTCCGATCGTAGGAAAGCGAGTTTAAAAATACTCCGAGGAAAAAATACGTTTACAGCTAAAATTCGTCATTCCTATTTGAGAGGTTTGGAGATGAAATTATGAACACGTGAGATTTCAGAAAATCGATAGCTTCTCCCCCTCTTTGACAGGAAAGCTATTCGCGGTAACGCTCAGAAATATTCCACCTATTAATAGATCGTGTAATCTGGCAAACAATTATCGTCATTGCTCGCAGACGTAACGCTCTCTGGTAGACCGAAGAGCGATCGCGAATATCGTCCAAATTAATGTGCCATCGGGTTAATCCCGTTCGAGGCAGTGGCATTATTAGCGCTAATAGCCCGGAGCGTGGACGAGACGCGTGATTCATGAGGAGGTCGAAAAAACACGTCGGACCAACGGTCGAAAAACAAGTTTCTCGAGTCGACAGATGGGCCAGATGTGTGTCGGTCGCCCAATCTGCCGATGTACCGATTTGTCACGAGAACGCCGATACGCAAGGTCGTCCGTTTTATCCGGTCCGATGTATACGTATCATATAGCTCGAGATTCGCGCAAATCTTATAACATGGCCGTATAAACTATTGGCGTGTCTCAGGTAACGAAAATATGTATGTACATGTACAATTTGGACGCAATATAAACGGAAGGAAACAATGTAACGTAGCATCGTTCGACGGGGATGTCACGAATGTCATAATGGCGAACATTCGAAGTGACTCACCTCGAACGAGCGAGAAACGATAGCCGCGAATGCAGGAACGTGATAAGAGTCAGCGGGTTTACTATGCGAGTAGCGTTATCGAAGTGGGCACAGTCAAGGACTCGACGACGAGTACCTCGAAAGAAAATGAAAACGAAAGTCCCCCTCTGCCTGTAGCTGCAACCGACATCATCGATGTCGTCATCAGGCGGATATATAGCCACGTGGATAGTTTTGTCAAGTGCAAGGTCAACCGGTAAGATGTGTCACGATCTTTTTCCTTATCGATATCTTCGCTGCTACGTTATTGACATTCGCCATAATATTTCTTTATCGAACGCGAGAAGTTTTCATAAGTTGGCGGAGAATTCACAGATGGATACGAAAGAATCAATCTGTGTCCCAATTTGCAACGATCGTTTATTTGCGCGGGCCAAACGAATTTCTGTTTATGTTTTCTGGCAACGCGAGCTCCGTATCGGCGGCAATATTCGCGATAAGATAATCGCCGGAGCAAATTCCGACGTTGCTCGTGTATTCGCGTATCCACGCCAAATATTCTCATCGTTCTTCTGTCCTGTTGCGTTTCATTACTTTCGAAGGACGCGATATATACAAGGGAAACCGAAGCCCGATCGATTGTTCGCCATGTGGAAGCGTCTGTAAAAGCATGACCCAGTTCGTTATGCGTACCGACACCTCGTTGACCTAATTCCAGCCCTTCCGTCGTATAATAGCGGAGTAACGCCCACGAGCGCCCCTTGTCGAGCTCTCAGCAA
Organism: Bombus confusus; assembly: GCA_014737475.1. Taxonomy (NCBI): domain Eukaryota; kingdom Metazoa; phylum Arthropoda; class Insecta; order Hymenoptera; family Apidae; genus Bombus; species Bombus confusus. Next base: position 4,799,123 of record JACXIV010000035.1, read on the forward strand.
CTTTCCACGGGATCTTAGTTGACAAACGTTGCTCCTGCTTCGTTTTATTCGATGGAAATCAGCCTCGAACGATATTACGGACGACCAATCGCGTGCGTCGCTTCATTTCCAATGCAGTTTCGCATGAACGTAATAAAAGCGGCGACATAACGACGGCCATTGTACTAGAAAACAACGACCGGTATTCATCGTAATTTCGCTCGGGCGGGTTTGCGTTCTCCCTGCTTCCTCTTTTTTCCCGTCTCTCTATTTTTCTATCTTTTTTTCGCGTTCTATGCAGACCGCCATGAACAAAACTACTTGACATTCCACGTAGACCGTTCGTAGTAGCTTCCGTCGAATAACAATTCCGCTGAGTAATTACGTGACGATAATATGACCAGCCATTTCATGGAAAGATTCACCCGATCCTATACTCGTGCTTTTTTATCACGATGTTACGCGTAACTCGGTGAAAGCACACGATTTAAATGCGACAGAATAATCTGATTGTGTGTTTGCGATAGAACATTGTTGATGCCTGCAGTCCAAGTAGATTCGTCCTCTTCCGTCTGACTGTGCCGTTAATCGGATAGGCTGATTCTATTGCGGACAACGCTGCGTTCTCCTGGGCGTTACACGCCGATGACTGTCTAGTATCCGCCGAGTTAATCGCGCAGAGCTGAAAGTCCAACACGTCGGTGTTGTTGAAAAGTCGCGAGAACATGTGGTGGTATCTCGTTCACGTGCCGCAACGATGTTACTCGTGTGTACGCGCGGCGTGCACGTCCAGAATTCGAGTCCGATTCGAGCTAAGAAACGGAGAAATCACGCGATCCCACGTATCACGATGCTCTGATGGTTTTTTTTTTTCATTTTCTATGAAAACGCCAAACGCTATATGTTATTATATTTTTTACCGCTTCTTATTTTTGTTTTCGTTCGTTGTTTTCTACCCGTCTCTCTCTCTTTTGATTTCTTTTTTTCATGTTTATCAACTTTTTTTTTTCATCTTCTCCGACCGAAAGGCAATTCACGATGCTCGGCCTCGATCCGAGATTTCGAATTTTAGATAAAGACTCGACGGCGTAGAATATTAAAGAGACGCTCCAGCGTCGAATTTCGCCAAGCCGCGTTTCCTAGATCGCGTATTATGCGCTGTACATCGTTCTACGATACAAAAAGAAAAAAAAAAAAAATAAAGAGAGAGAAAGATTCGTGTTACACCGGAGATTGCGCGGCTCGCGAAACCATCTCTCCTCAAGAGGAAGCCGAGCTAGTGCTATCATTGTACACACATTCTACGCACGTTGTTTTCTCACGGTCTCAAGAGTAGCACCTTGACGGACGTTGTATCTTTGCTTGAACTAGTGTTACGAGCAGCAGCCCCGCGCTAACGTCGTTGAATGAAATTCTAGTCTTTTCTCATCTCGTTACGAGAACCACCGATCGATGCATGCGTTAGAAATATAGAGCTGGTCGCGTAGATATCGCATAGATGGGATAAAATAGGAGCGACAGTGGAAAGTAGTGGATATTGCGGTCGTTTCGATGATTTTCATATCGTGCATTTCCTTCGCAGTATAGTTGAATAAGACACGCGAGATAACAATTATGTTTGTTTATGTCGAGTGCCCCGGGAATACGATCTCAGGTTCCATTACAGCGGATGTCCGATATTAGATATCTGGCGCTACTGAAAATAGATATGATGTCACGCAGCAGTAAAAGGATGCGGCATGGAATCCAGCGCGCGCATAGCGAGAATTCTTTTCGAGTCCTTTCGAACAGGTAGACCCGTTCCCGGAAACCGACCCTAGCGAACCTTTCGTAAAAACGTGCCATCGGCCGAAGGAGTATCACCGACGTATCACCGACGTATCACGACAAAAATGCTCATATCTCGCGTGTTATGCGCTGTCGCGATCTCTAAAATCGGTTGGCTGTGACTCGCGAAGGAGCGGGCGAAATCGCTTTACCACACCCATTTGCCAACGGGCCGCAATAATTCCACACCGCGGGAAAGTAATGCGGTGTGGCGTGGCGCGGCGCGGCGCGGCGTGGCGTGGTGCGGTGCGGTGCGGTACGGTGCGGTGCACCGCGCATGGCACGACACATTGTCACCGTCGTTTATGCATAATGTCCTTTCGCGGCGGAGGAAAAGAATGCGCCCAAGCATCGGGCGACGCGGGCGCGTAATCTCGCTGCATAAGGACGAGGAATTACGCTCGGTGACCCGTCGAGAAAGAGAGATCTACTTTCACAAAAAGGTAAACCGCGAGAGGCACGGTTGCTTGAATTTACGCGTTTCGACGTGTCTTCGAGTTTCACCGCTTTTCGCCAACGTACGCTGGAAGATATATCCGCTTGGTTATGACGGTTACCCGGCTGTAGCTGGTAATTCTAGCGACCGAGCTAGTTGATTGGAGGAACGAGAGCCAGCGTTTCCCCGAGGGTCGGGACGGCACCGATAGTCACGGTCCGTGGCGACGCGCCGCGATATTCGACATTTTTCGGTGGCTGCGGTTTAATCGAGGTTGACGAGCAACGCGAGCAGATATCAGACCCGCGACATATGTATCGAGGTCAGTGTGCGAGGCGCATGCTGCAGTCGCGATTCACAGAGGCGCAAAACGGTTTTATCGTGCACGAAGATGGGAAACGGGAACGGAAAACGATCGCAATCTATGCGCGTATGTAGGTGATGGATGCGGCGCGTGTCGCGGCGCGTCTCGTCTGGCTGCGTCGCGGCTGCCCCCGAGTCTGCTAACGGGATAACATGAAATCCGGCAGGCCAGGCCTCGTCCTCCGACGTCCCGATTTCCTCATAAGGACGCGAATACGACACGACACGATTTTTAGCGACTCCTCTGGTCGCTCCAGACCAACCAGCGGATCGCTCGTGGAAACGAGTCGCGACCGAAGAATAACAATCATCGTAACACGTTTATTCGCGGACGTGACTCAGAATTCGACGTTCGCGAGTACGACCAAACCAAACGTGAAGTAATAGCTTTTCGATAGAGTTTAATGTTTGCTTTAAGTTCACGATGCAGCGTCGGCTTCCGCGCATTTATTTAACTTCGAAGTAGCGGATGATTTTAACCGACAAACCATTCAATTAACGACTGCTCGTGTTTGTAAATAACGTGACATGTACCAGTATCGCTATCGTTGATTTATCAAGGCATGTATGTACGTCATTTTGCTCGCATGTTTGTTAGCTAAACGTTTAGGTCATCGCGAGAAAGCATTCCACGACGAAGTGATCGTCGTAGAGTGAGAGAGAGAGAGAGAGAGAGAGAGAGAGAGAGAGAGAGAGAGAGAGAGAGAGAGAGGTTAGCGTCGGAATTATAGAAGTGAACTCAACGGGTGAAAACGTTTACGGATCGAAGATATGCATTGGAAAAAGGTTTCTAGCAAATGTATGCGAAAGATCCGGTTTTAGAGGCATTTCATGTTTGCAGATATACGTAACTGTTTTTAATGTTACCAGTGGCCACTATGGGCATTATATAATATTGTTGTCATATTTGTCATTGTTGATCGTTCTTATCATAATCATTTAAATGTTTGTCTATGATGTCATTCGCGATATTATTGTATCGAGGTTCTACGGACTGTATTAACCGTGTAAACAACGTGCGAAATTTACTTAACAGAAGTAGGAAAAAATCAACGTGAATACGAATGTGCGGTCACGAGTGTATCTGCAAAATGATGTACATAGTTTTTGCTCGAAGATACACAGCTATACATTTGCTTTTCATAACCTGTATTGAATCAATCTGCGCAGCTCCGGACCATAATTTACAAAAGTGTTACGTATCAGAGAACGGCACGAAGAGATGCGGCTGGTTATCGGTACGTCTCATAGGAATTATACGGGCGTTGATCCTCCTGACCCGTGATTATTCTATTATTGATAATGTTGCAAAAACATTTTCGAAACGGTTAACTAAACACTATTTACTCGACACGATTAATCGACGTTTTTTACTTTTAAATTAAATTTTTCGTTAAATTCGCGCGACCAAAAGTGAAACTTCCTCGGCAGATTAATTCTATCCGATAAAAGTGGGAGCCCTCGGTCATCCTCTAATTTTAGAACGCACCGTAAAGCCTTATAGGAGCGGTGAAAAAAGAAAGAACCAACAGCAATCTAGATCCTCGACTAAGATGGAGCGAGCGATACGTCATATGTCTCTAAGAGACCGTCCTTTCCAGTTCGAGAACTTTAAATGTTGCTGTACACGTAAGATTTTATATGTCGAGGACGATTATTTGGGCGTAAGAAAGTCCACGTGCGAAGAATCCGCGCAAATCGTAACAGGCACGTTCCCTTCACTCTTGTCACTCTTCGACCGAGCAGCTACAATAATGACTTTGCGGCGTCGAACGGTAGCGACTCGTTAAATAATTTCATCGACAAGCTTTGAAATATTTGACCTTTGCCAACCCATCCGTCTTGGCCGCGGTTCGCTTATCGAGCGCGCTTATATACGCGCGCACGAACTGAGGAAGCGGAGAGGGGTAAAAAAAGGAGAGAAGCCGGCATTACGGAACGGGTGGTAAGGAACGGGGCTCGCGTGAAATGTGGTTTCTTAAAGGCCGCGCGGCGCGAAAGAAACACCGGTTGAAATGCAGTGGGCAAAAACGAGCGTGCGTACGTGCATTCGTGGAAAAGGAACGGAGAAATACGCGGCGCGCATTGCACCGCAGTAACGTAATGCAATATTGTCACGAGCGGGGAAAAATTGCGCCCGAAACGTAGCGCGTCTCAAACACAGTTTTGCGATCAACGCGATGAAGCGTTTGGCACATCCTTTGATAAATGTCGCGTTCTGTTGACACGTGTTGATAAATAAACGAACGCGTGGGTGTAACAAGCTTGCAGGGAAATCGAAAATATTGGAAGCGTTACATAAAGCCGGATAAATAGGCGACGAAATGAAATAAAGATACGTAGGCTGTTGCGTTAGAGAAAAGGAAAATTCGATAGGTTTGAAATTGTGGATGCTGTTGCATGCACGAAAGACGCGCGCATGCGCGGCGCGGGTGCAATTGTAAATCGGTCGAGCCGCGACCAGCGAGCTCAGCCGGGAATCTACGAACATTGCCGAACGTTCACCCGCGCGGCAACCGTGCGTAGATCCGATAGATTGTTACGCTTTGCTCGGTCTGCTCTGCTTCTCGTGCGTTACGTAACGCCTGTACGCACTACGTAAGCGGTGCAGCCGGAAGAGAAGCGTCGCTGGGTATCTAAATTCCGCGGCCGCTAAGGGGAAGCGAGTGCTATCGCGACGCGACACCTGATAGCTATCTGTTCGTCGTAGCTCTCGCACGTGTGGTCGAAAAGAAAGTTCCGCTGGTTATTTTCTCCTCCTTTTGTTGGCTTCCAACTCGAAATCGTAGCTAACGGAAAGATGGAGCGAGAGCGATCTCTTTCTCTCTTTGCCAATTATATCGGTGATTCATTGCTTCATTCGTTTATGTAAACTCGTTTCTGTCTGGTTAGGTTGGTCCAACGATCGAACGTTGCTCCGATATGTTTTGAAGTTAGCTTTCTCTGTTATTAGATTTTGACCTAGTTTCAATTAAAATCTTCTTATTGCTTTTAATCAGGTCTTAGATATAGAGAACATATATCAGTTATCGCATATAATTTATCATATCTATATAAATACGTTGGAGAACACAAATTAATTCTTATTTAATTTCTATACGACGCGCAGCAAGGGTAGACGTACTATTGAAGGAAGGAATATCGCGTTTGTAATATGGTTCCTCCTTGGATTGATAGAAGACAAGAACTGATTAGATTTACTGTCGGCTGTTCTCCTATAAGATGATTATTTCTCACGTGTGACGCGCGAGTCATCATAAAGTAATAAACCCGTCGTTCGTTAGAGATGCTATATTATACGAAGGTAATCCTCGTTAAGCTGTTTACTTCTTTTTTTTTCTCTCTCTGTTAGCACGTTTTATCTTCGCTTAGAAACTAGTTGCAATATCTCGAATATAAACGAGCGATACATTCATAAATTACTACGCCTTTGGCGGCCATTACAACTTATGTTAATGACTAAGTTCGCAATGTTCGTAAATCGATTAAAAGAGGATATCTAAAAGCAACTGAGCTCCGTCACAGTAGTATTTGCATGAAAGCATACGAAAAAGCGTCTCGGTTCCAAACCGATACGTATGTGAACGAACAGACTACCGGTGAGGCCGCACAATGGCATGCACCGGATGCACGTTGAAGTTTCTCGGTTTCGATGAGAACGCGAGGTTACACATCGGTCGTCTGTGAATGCTCGTCCATTCGTTACCCAGCGCGGCGCTCTCTTGCATTGTTCTTTTTTGTCATACGAAAAGCAAAAAAAAAAAAATAAAAAAACAAAAAAAGAGAAAGAATAAGAGAATAAAGAGAGAAGGAAAGTAACGCATCTATCGCGAGTGAAAAAATCAAGCTCGGTATTGCTCGTCATTGTTTTTTTTCTTTGTTGTCTTGGCTCTAACGAAGAATCGTAACGGGACATTCTCGATTCACTGTCAGGAACAAAGATAATAAAAATATATCTCGAACAAGAGGAAGATACTCGAGCGTGTCCGGTTCGATTCTCGGACGAATAGAGACGCTAATCGATGTAGTCTGAGGTCACGGAGGTACCAGCAAAGCGGGGAAAATTGCCCTGCCACGATGGATGACACATCCTTCTGCATGATCGTTTCCCAGATTTCGTCGTTGACGTCACCGTGTATCCAAAATGGCTGAACGTCAGAGATGCCAACGATCGCGTCGAAACGTGCATTATCGCGGGCGTGGTACGTAAATAGCTACGGTTTCTGCCGAGAAAAATCTGCTCAACGAGAGCCGTTCCGTGAAAGTACCTCTTGAAATAAAACGCGTATCCACGACGTCGTACGATCATTCGAACCATCTTTTGTTTCCTCCTCCCCTCCGGTCTCTTTCTTTCATTCTACGTCCCTGTTTCTCTCTTCGCTTGCACCCTACATGATGGTTCCTTCCCTTTACCTCTTCCCCGTACCCTCACCTCATTCTCGTTCGTTCCTCTCCCTCTCCAAACCGTTGTCGACCCAGAGAACTTGCGCGTTTGTGTATACGTCCACGCGCTGTCCTCTCTTCCCAACGGTAATTCGCTTTTATGAGAACCGGAGGTTGCTCGGGCGTACCGAGGCGACGACGAGTCTCAAGGTCGTGCTATCGATCCACCACCCTTCGCGGTTCCCTTGCTTCCCAGTCTCTGTCCGACTTACTTTGCTCCAGCTCTCTGTCTCCTCTCGCCGAGCGTCACGAGTTCTTTTTCTCCCTTTCTCGTGCTCGTGCAGCCCTTTTACCCGTTAACGTCTGACGTCACCGGTATCGATGCCACCGAACAGCATGGAACGGGACGAAACTGGTTCCATTGTAGGCGACATTTACGGGTTATGATCGTTCGTTGACTTCCCGCCTGGTAGCAGGTAACGCCTGTTTGATACATAGTTCTCGCGGAAGGTCGTTCGCCGGTAATCAGATCGGCTTGTCTCGCGTTACGCCCTCGATAAGAAGCAGCGATTCGCTTTTCCCGCGCACGCGCATCCGAGCTTCGGATATTCGCGTTTCGTTCTATTCGATCCTTCTGGTTCTCTATTCTACATCGAATCGAGCAACGGTCGAAAGTTTTACGCGTTGGACTAGCGGCGCGTGTAAAGTATTTTTTTCTTTTTTTTTTTTTTTTTTTGCGTTAGATCGAGGTCCGTTATTAATGGACGCGCGGAAAGAAGGATAACAATGGTCGACAAAGGTCAGAGCTGTTTGGAAAATATTCATGGAACAGCCAGTGAGTGACGCAAGTCGATGCATGTTTTTACCAATCAAATGCATAATGCAATGAAAATAATCAAGATGAATGCGACTATTACTGTTTGTACACCGTCGACGTACGTACATCGACGTGTGTTCTACAACGATCGACGCGTTCACCGCACGCGATTGCCGCAAAAACGTAACTCCGCATGGCGACCGATCGAACAGTTATCTGTGTCAATTATATCTTTCGATTCGCGTTGTTTTGTTGACTCTGCGGAGTCTATCGGCTTTCCGAGATACACGCGTTGACGTTGCTTCTTGGAAAATTCACCCAGCCATGTACTAGATCTCGTCTACGAAAACCTGGCAACAAAATCTCGATCGACTTTAGCAGCCGACGAAGTCGTTCCACGAATTGCTCCTCGGTTAATCGGGACGTTCGCGAATGCCATGATACTCGAGCAACGCGATCGTATCTATATGTCGCTCCGTTTTGCGATACGACAAAAAAAAAAAAAAAAAAAAAAAGAAGGGAAAGAAAACGATCAGCATGAGCTTACGGAACGTTGTTCGAGCCAAACGTTTCGTTTCTAAATTATTACGTTTCGTGCAAGATCTAGAAGAGTTGGATCGACACGGGTCTAGGTGAAAGTGCTCGAATCAACGTGCCGCATGAGCAACCATGGCCCCTCGCCTCCTATTCGCAATATCGATCGATCGGCTTTCCTGTTCCCTATCTGCCGCGCAACTTTAAAACTCGAGCGGATAAAAATTCGCGAAAGACATCACGAATTTCCTAGTTCGCCTCGATAAACGATACTTGTACCGTTACTCGACAAAAAAGGCTTTGACAAGCTGGTCGTTTCGAGATACCGGCGGCCACGCTGATCTCATCTGCCGCTCGTTTCTTTCAGTCACTTTCCCTTCTCTATACAAATATTACGAAAGTCCGCGCGCTGCCAAACAGCGATACCTCCGGAAGAGAAGAGAAGGTGTATTTACGCGCGAAGCAACGAGAATGTTGTTGTGCGAGAATTTATAATATGGGTGTGTATGTTTGAAATGTACGTGCGATTTCGCACGATTCACGGTGGAGAAAGAGAGAAAGGAAAAGGAGAGGAAAACCTGAGAGTTTCTATGGAAATATGTGCAAATAATCTATCGACACAAGCTTGCGCGCTCGAGCACCTGTATAGGCTCGCGAGTGCCAGTTAATTTTATTTCTTAAATTGCTGCAGTTGATCTCTCATTTGCATGCTTAAGTCGGCTATCGATATCGCCGTCGCTTTCCACGCTTCTCTTAACGCTATCGATCTGTATACAAATTTACTGACACAGATCGGATTTCCCTGTAAAAAGCCTCTGGGAAACCTACGAAACGCTTTTATGCTATTTCTTGTGTAAAATATAAGTTTCGAAACTCGTATTTAGATATGTATATTACGAATGATTATGATTTGACAGCTGCGGAATAAAAATAAATGACAAATCGATACAGAAATTGATTCTAGAAACGTTTTAAAACCAGAGTACGCGGTCAAAGATAACTTGGAAGACATTTAAAAATCGATAATAAGCCGTAATCGAATTAGCAAACGGTTACCCGGCATCACTGTTTCAACAACCAAAATCAATATTATTTATCTTCGATTTTCCAAAATACTTTGCTAAAGAAATAAATAAGGAGTCGTACTTCCTATAAATTTAAACTCGAGTCTAAGTTAAAAGCTGGTCGACGTCGATATTTTTATTCGCCATTATATACAGAACCACGTCCGTGTGACTTGTTTTGCGTGCTTGACGATGGATTGGATGAAATGAGAGTGCGAGCGAAAATGGTGAACGCTGTGATCCGTCAACGACGACAGCAGACAGTTACCACATTAGAATTCGTCATAATGCGCTTTAATTTCGCTTTTCTTTCTGCGTGGCCAGTGCCAAGCTACATCTGCGCGGGCACCGATCATTAATCGTATATTTTCAAGAGCTGGCAAATTGTACCCGGGGAAATAAAAGGATCGATACTGCGCTTTGCCCCGGGATCTGTTTCCTGCTTGGTTACCTGCTCATCAGGTTGTGATAATAACGTTAACAGCGTCGTCGGAGGGAGGCGGGGCACACAATGACACGTGTACTATGCTATACATCAAGATATTCTTATGAAAGCCGAGTTAATGATACTTCAACAGTGCTACATTATACACGCAGATATCGACAAATCGATTATCTTTACCCACTTTCGAAACGGATAAATAAAGAAGGGTCAGTCGGTTATAGCGTGGACTAGACCCTGTTACTAATACGCCATTCAGAAAGTAATATAATTTTCGAGGAAAGATATCGGTTTCCGTGCCTTATTCTTATAGTCGACGGCCGCTTATTCCGAAGGAAAGGTGAAGGTAACGGTTGTTTTTCAAAAAAACCTTCGGACGCCCCACAGTCGCACGGTCTTTACATTAACGTCTAAAAGCGTCCGCGAAGTGAATCGATCGGTGGGTTCCACAAAAAGATCTGGCCGAACGATTGGCTGTTTTGTGTGTGAGCGATCGAGTGCGGAAGGCGGGATCTAGAAGCGGCACGGATCGTGGTAAACATTTGCCTAGTCATCGTTTGAACGGATCGGTTGGAACAGAAGAGGCCAGGATGGAAGAGGATCGCGCGCGATGTCCCGATTACGCTTTCTATTTTCACCGAACGTTTTCGCGAGCGGTGTCTCGTTCGTCGTTAATCACCGCTAGTCGTGCGTCACATCGGAAATATTTCTGGACGCGGCGGTAACGCGCGCCTGAGAAGATCACGATGGAGCGTGAGGACGCGTTCGTCCAGGTACGGCCGTTTTCGAAGAAACGAGGCGAGCGCGTGGCGATTGGCCGCGAGACGCGCGGTGGCTAACGGTAACGCACACTCGCGCGAACACGCGGCGCGACCGGTTCGATAAACGCACCGAAAATATTCGCGCGTTACGTGCGTCCGTGACCCAAAACTGTCCGTCAATTCCGATCTTGGAGATCGGGACTGACTAACGAGCCGGAGGCGTTCAGTGACGCGAGCTCTCCGGATACAGAGTGTCGATTAAATTAGACGAGAAGCCAATTAGAATTTGCTACCACTTAAACCACTCGACGAGCCGGCAATCCCATCGCAAGCGTCGATACGCGTAGCATTCATGGCCGATCCGAGTCGTACTCGACAGTTAGTTAGCTCTCGTTCTCGGGTCAAATCGTTCGGTTTTTTTCTTCGTGATAATTGGCAACGCCTTCGTGTCCACGAACGAGGATACTCATAACTTTTGCGTCTTCGACGAATCTGCAATTCAACGTTGCAGTGCGAACGAGGTCAGTCAGCTGCGTGGACGGATACGACTATTAGAATTACAAAGTAGTCGTTAGACGTCGTGTTTGGCGCCCTTTCACGAAGGGCGCCTTCGTAGCTGCGCTTTTCATTACTTCATTTCCTTTCAATTGGAACTCGTTAAAAGGATCGGTCGTCGCTACTAGGCCGCTAAGCGCGCGTCTTCTCCCCTGACGTCAACGATGTCGGCGAGATACCAGGCGTGGAATGGCGGATGAAACGCGGCGCAACCGTAGCGATATTTCCATTTGAAAATTTACTCGTTTGACAAATTGCGACCGATTGTACATGCTTTGGCTCGGAAGATTACACCGTAGGAACGGATCGAAATGAAAGGTCGCGAGGAAAACACGGTTTCTAGAACGAAAAACGTTTCCTAATGCCAACGTGGACAGACCTTGAATTATACACCGACTCCTTTATTTATGCGCTCCCACGAACGGAGCCTAAAAGTAGGACGATGCTCCTATAAGTTCGTTAGGATGAACCGGCTGGGTTTTAACTTATGCACACAAACTGATCGAAGCGTACCGCGAAAGCAAACGAACTGCGACGTTCTTGTCGAAACACCCACGAGCGTTATACACCACGACGACTTTAATTCTCGTTGTGATCTTCGAGTTTCCATTTTCGTCACTGTTTCTCAACCTCCTCTGTATCTTTCTTTTTTTTCTTTTTTTTTTTTTTGCCATTCTTCGATATCTTTAAAAGGAGAAGAGAAAAGAAGGGAAGAAAGATAACTTTGTTCCGTTCCGTTAGATGTCACCAGGATAACCGATCTTTCGTAGTGGTTCAATCGATTCTTCGATTCTTTCATCGTTCTTTAAGCAACGTCGCGTCGCACTACGCATTCCGATGTTCCCGAAGAAATTGTGAACGGCCGTTGGCGTGATTTCGCAGTCGTCGTGTGTTCCATTGCAACTTGGAAACCTTGCCGCGGCGAGCAACAGTCGAACGAGCGGCGCGCGTAACATAATCCGCGTGACCGATTTTGCAATCAGGAACGAAAGTGCGCGAACCACGGGAATTGACTCGTTATCGGCCCGTTATGGTGAAATCAATTGAACCGCGCCAGTCGTTGCACCGTGTCTGTGACAACCGAAGACCATAAAGTACATCAATATTCATAAAATCCACTTTTTCTCGCGCATAATTATCTCCGAATGAAACGAAGTTGTTCGTATACGCGATTCACGTTGGCTCTACACTTTCTCTATCCGTAGTATCACGTTGTGATTCCGTTTATGGAATTTTTATCGGTCGAACTTTTATTACCCGAATCACCGAATTCGCGTGAAAGCGAATCGTCGTTGTTATATCGTATCGATCTTTCCTATACGTCCTTTTATTTCCCTGTAAATGAATTTTCTCGTATAACGTTTTGCTTGGTACATCGATTAAAAATGTGTCAATCTAAATGCTCATCTTTCATAATTTCCCTTTTGTTCTACGCGCCATTGTTCGGTTACAATGTCCTTCCTTCCTCTCGAGTCGTCGCGGAAGTAAAAATGGTTCGCAGAGTGCATGAACCGGTTGTAACCTCTTACGGGCTCGTTAAAGCACCATTTCAGCCGAGCGGATGTGCTCAAATCTGCTTCTCCGAATATCAATGTCCGCCGAGAACGTCGAAACGAGAAATAATTGGTACTGTAGAGGGACGATGAACCTTTATTATCTGCCATGCACACGAGTCCTCCTATCCCCCAAACGAACCGATAAGCTGCGTCGTGTCGCATGCGCGCGCGGCGCAGTGGAATAAGCCACGCACCGCCATTACGCACAGACAACGCGGCAGGCTACGCAGGGTGGATACTCGTTTCAGTGAGCGAAGCGAATTCCTGGCGAGTTGCCTATCGAAAGGTGCAACTCCTGTGTTTGGTCTTCGTGGCGGGAATCGAATACATCGTATCTCGCCGTTTCGCGTTCCCTGGTGGATGTGAATTTTATATTCGGCCACCCTCTATACTCTATATGGTGCGAAAGATTTTCGCGCGAATGTTTTCAATGTCGGAAAATTTTCCAGTAACGATTTGTTTTTCAAGGTAACGATATATTGTGTGACACACGTCGGCGCTATGCGAGATAGAGAATGCGAAACACAATCCTTGTTAGAGACGTTCGAATCGACTAGATAAAATTTTTGCAACGTCGTCTGTTACATCTAATTTCTTTATCGTTGGATGGTCGACAGTTGACAATCCATAGATTGACCGAGGTCGCGTATACAACGTGATAATAATACGCCCGAGCAGCCGTTTCACGTGTATCGCAACTGAAACAACAAGGGTTTCGTAATCGTCCCGAACTAAAAATCATAGAGTCGCGGCGAGTCCAACGATGATCAGACCTGCGTGCGTTTGTGCAATAAAGCGTGGTCGTTGCATCGAGCCGCGGCTGTTGTGCTTGTGTCCATCGTTATTTCCTTTGAGTCAGAGAGTTCGGAACGGCTACAGCCATGCACCGATTCCGCTTATATTTATACCACGATCTAAAAGCGACCAAGAAAAGAATATCTCCCTCTTGTCCGAACGTTGACCCACGACTCGCTGATGATCCGTTCCAGGTCGGTACATTCATAGACAGAGCTGTTTTCCTTTCTTATTCGGCCGCGAGTCTCTTTCTTCGTAGCTCAGAATCTCACCCTTCCACCGGTGTCGCTTCAGCCCTCGGTGCTACTCGTCATCGTAAAAAGACAATGCCCTGGAGATGAGCCAAGCCGAGCCTATAGACCACTCTCTCGTTCGAGCACAGCTACCTATCGCGTAGTAGACAGCCTATCCCCACCTTCGATGTCGTCGGTTCCTCCGACATACGCGTGTCATGCCTCCACCCCCTCCAACCCCTCTTCCACCTCCACTGCTTCTTCGTCGTCTTGTTTTTCTTCCTTTCCTTCCTTTTTGCTAGCCGCTCGCGTAGACTAGCCGCGATTCTATCGAGTTCGTGACGGTCGTCGATCCATCGTACAAAAGCGCAGACCATCTGCTCGCAGACACACGTGTGCCAAGTCGACCGTATCGCGGCAAAACTGTTCGCTGCTTTCGCTTCGATCAGACGGACGCGACGTCCTCGTCGATGTCGTTCGTTTCCTCTCGATCTTCTTCGTTCTCAAGAGCGTTCACGTTCGTGACAATACGAACCGGACGATATCTCATCTCCCTTTCCATCGAATCGAATACCACCTTCGATTATTCCCTTTCGTTATCACTCGCGTCTCCGGCGAAACTCGCGCAGCCTGTCCCGGAAACGCTCGATCACTTTCTACGCGGAGATCGTGCTCCACGTAGCGTCTCGTCCTGGTCACTGATTCTGACAGCTGGAAACTGGGTTGCGTGTGCAATCGTCGCGATCGTTGAAACGAGTCTCGGGGAAAGTGGCTGAGCCAACAGCAAGCAGAGAGAAAAAGGGGATGCGCGATATCTGGGGTCGCGCCACCAACGATAAAGTCGATCACGGGACTTTTTATGCGCGAGCCTGTAAATTATTGTTACATCGAGTTTTTCAAGTCCCTGCGATTGATCGTAAACAAGAGGCAGGAGGGAATCGCTTTCATTGATTTTATCTGCGTTGCCCGGGTAGTAGCGGACTTTCTATCGTCGATAATGCTCGCGTTATTTTCACCGGCTGTCCTGACGATCGATCGAGGTGGCCGGGAGGTGTCCTGGTAACTGAGCAAGACTCTCTTATCTCTTCGATCCAGCGCATCCATCTTTTGTTTACCGGGTTGTTTGTCCAACGACAAACTCGATCGGTCTCTAACTATTTGATTAAACGCGACACCAATCGCCATGGAAACCGGGTCAAGGATGTTGTTATTAGATTCCCTCGGAGGTTGCAGCGAGAAGAAATTTCTACGAACGGTTCTTTCCCATCCGGAGGTGGCAGAGGAACAGATATTAACGCGGTTATCTTCTCGACAAGCTCGTTCGAGATGATGAAATTCTACGATGAGCTTCGTTTACGAAGTAGCAGCGCGACAGGCTCAGCGTGAAACTCAATAATCGACTTCGCATCGGGAGAGTAATACCGAAGCAGAAGTTGCCGGAAGTGGTACGGGTCGAGTTACGAATTTGATAAAGTCGCCGGCAATACGAGCCTCGTTGTAGTACAGCTTGTTCAAGAATTATATTTGCTTTACAGTCGAATTAGTCCCTTTACAACTACAAAATATTTCCGACAAATTTCCGTATCATTCACCTTACGTTTCTGCTGATACTTGAGCTCTTTCTATTAATACGACACAAAAGCACGTGAAAATCAAGTGAAATCCGCGGTAGTATTATCCAATTTCGCTGACAATCGCCAGACGTGGCATTAAATGGCTGCGTTTCTAATAGCGCACCGACCGATTTCCTGTCGGCGAGTCTTCGTTCCCCTTCTATCCGTCATATTTCTCTTGTACATGCATTTGTATACATATTCTGACGCGGAAGCTTGTGCTTGGCACGTCTCTTTCGTTGTAAATTACGCATTGTCCATCAACGACCTCCGTGTTTTTTCCACCGCTCCTTGCAACCTCGTCGTCCGTTTCCACTTCACTTCTGACGAGCGGCGAAGTCAGTCGCGAGCATAATCTACGTTCTCATTGTTTTTGTCCGCGTGAATTCTAGTCGCGTGAGAGACGAACAGAGAGAGAGAGGGAGAGAGAGAGAGAGAGAGAGAGAGAGAGAGGAAGAAAGAGGTTAAAAAGCGACGGCGATATACGCTATATGCAAATAACGATTCTCCTTGGACGAAACGTCGCCGGCCCTAAATTACCGCTTTGATCGCTTTATCGCGTTCGTTACGTTCTCGGTTGCGGTCGTTATCGATTCGCCGACGATCAAAATATGCAATCCATGTTCCGCGCGCCGCCTTTAAATGCGAGATTTCTTCGTGGTTCCCACCAATCTCGCGTGCTGTCGCGTTTACATAGTTTCTCGAATAGATGCTCCGTATCGTTCTGCAGCTCACGTACAATCACAGCGGAGAACGTTTAAAGAACGCCCGCAGCTATGCTCGACGAGCTGTGCAATCTATTTCGCTTTGCGCGAGCTATATCGTTGGCGAGTAATGAGATTTCATTTGTAATCACAGTGGAATGTAACCAAGCGGATGGCAATTTTATTCGATATCACGGTGTCAAAGCGGGGTCCCTTTCGTTGACATTTACCAAGCTGTGGCATAAATAAGCAAGACTTTATTCTATATGTTGGAATTAATCTGCCGCCCAAACCTACCAGCTCTTCAACTATGAATAGCATTCAAATGACTTCTTTTGTGACCTTGCTGCACGCGTTTAATTATTCTTCGACACAAAAATACTGGACAAAGTACGAGTATATTCTCGTTAGCAGATTATAGAACGCTTGCTAGTTTTCTGCACGGATTATTTGTCGCGACAACCTTTCATCGAAACTTTAGAAACTTTATGACGCGAGAAAATAATGTTATCTCGTACAATGTACGTTTATTCTTCCTTGAAATGTACCGACAAAAATTCGCTGCATCGCACACGAGCATATATATATACGTATTTATGTGCACTTATGTCCCCAGATTTTAATTCTCTACTACTCGTTCATTTATATTATTAATTGATCACGTAGTGATATTATTTATTGGAAATAACACCGCCATTTGGACAAGTCAATACACGAATTTCACGATCATGAACAGAATGATCTTCTAAAATACCTATTTAAACCATTGAAAAAGAAAGAAAGAAAGAAGGAGAAATGAAAGAGCATCCATAAAATTCTGCAAAAATCGCCGCCAGTACCGATCCCGACCATCATCTCGTGCATGCAAGTATCAAGAGCGAAAGGGTTAAGGAGTTAACAGAAACAGCAAAGCAAGAGAATACCCAAATAGTAGACCACAACCAATCCCTGAACGGCCTCGAGGGACCAACTAGTTTCATGCCCATAGACCAATTCACCTTCCAAAGGATCGGCTACCAGCCAGACTAGTCGGTCACGAGGGACAAAGACCCGTCGACCGAAAGTCGTGAACGGCTGCCAACAGGCGAATTCCCGAACAAGGTATCCTTGATCCTGGCTCGGTTATGGAACGCGATCAGAAACGGGCGCCTAGGGAACGAGGCCAGCGAAAGGAATCATACACGCGGTGCGAGGTACAAACAAACGTGCCACGTTTTCCCATTGGTCGTTGGCCATCGGCCGACTCCGGCAGACCCGGTGTCGCCCGCGGTTTACGTTTGCCGATTACATCACTATGAACGCCCTTCTCTTCTCTGTGATAATCTCGCGAGAGCGCGTACCAGAGAAACTGTCGATGGTTACGTGTTCGATTCGGCCTGTGCCGAGGAGATCGCAAACAGGCTCTGCACACAATACAGCGTTTGTCTTCGTGTGCATTCACGTATCCATTGGGATATGTACGTACGTTTCCCTGAACAGCGGACCTTGAATGGTGAGCGGTCGTATATCGCGTGGATCAACATTGCTCCGTTTCTTCTATGTATCGTTTCTCGTTTCACGCCTTCTGTAAGTTACTGGGACGAGGAGAACGAGGAAAGGGAAATTGCTTGGGGCATCGTTTCCTGATGGATTGGGCGATTAGCAGAGGATTTCGTTTTGCTAGGGTAACGAATATTTGTCTTTTTTTTTTTTAATGGAAGAAGCGTTTAGGTACGTTTACGAAGCCGTGAGATTCGTTAACTCTCTTGTTTTCTCTAGTCTATGTATTTTGGATGATGAAACGTAATGTCAGATCGTGTAAAGCACAATACGTCGTTAGAGGCTAATGATAGAACCATAGACGTTCTTAAAAGTCGATACGTTTCGACGAATTGCTTCTTTGTCGCGTAACAGGCGAACGAAATAGCGGATAACTGGCTGCAATTTGGAAATAATTTTCGGAACAGGTAATTAAAAATAGTGAAGATGAAGATCTATCCATGGAAATGGAAAGGAAATATCTTGCAAATAAATATCAAGTTCATATTTGTTTGCAGTTTCGTTGTAACTAAAAATACGCGCGGACTTATGGACTCGTCGGACGTCGAACGGAGATAGAACTTTTGAAACGTCGTGCATGTACGCGAGAGAGACGAAGCATCTGGAAGAGCAATAGACAGCAGGTACAAGATCGTTCGCGAGGTGACTCGCGGAAGATGGTATCGTCGATGACAAGTCTACTAACTGGCATTGCGAGACTTACATAGAGGCTGGAACGAAACGCGAACTATTCCTCTACAGCTTCTCCGGTTCGTCACTTTCAATCTTATCTCCAGTGAACTAGTCAGCAGGCGCCAGCGTATTTAGTACTCGGCAACGTAACCGGAATACGTCGAATCGTATTTTCGAAGGTGATAATACAACGTTTCAACGACAGGCGCGACTCATGGCTCGTCATTCACACGTTTATTCATCTCCGTTCGCATGGGTTCCACGGATCTTGTCTTACGATGTCGCAAAGACGCGAAGAAACGCACGTAGAAGCGGCCGCTTTCGTGCATTATTTATTCGCGCGTGCGTAAATCGACTGATTTCCTTATTTCCATGGAGACCATCTCATTTCGACAGGATAAAAAGCAGTCTGTCGTCGTCTGGCGTTTTATTAGGTCAAGTAGAATCGCGGATTTGCTCGCTGTCTCGTCCAGGTTTGCTTTTGCAGTTAGCCTCGTGATGCACGCGCTTTTTTTAGAAGCGACAATCATTCGACGCGCTAGGCTTGACCAGAAAGAATCTGCCAAGCAGCCACAACCGGCTGGCGGTCGTCCTAGAAATAAAAGATTCGGTTTCGAATTCGGGCCCGGCAAACCTGATCTGCCCATTCCTTTTCTCTCGAATATTGCAACACACGCGAAACGAGATTACGCTCGATGGAGTTCAGTGTGTTCGCCTGAGTATCCGAAGGTCGGCTTTTGTAATTCCCCCGATCGAACAGCAGTATCTGTTTGCAGATCGAACGAATAAAAACTCGATGGAACTCGTTGTAATTTTCTTGAAATGTCGGGTCGAATATCCCTAAATATATATATAAGTACGATGACACGCATACGGAAAAACGATATATCTGGAAAATCCGTAAGAAACTAGCGAAACTTTCAAGAATTATTAGCCTGGCTGGAGCTTTGGACCGTAAAAAACGCATTTCTTTACGGTTGCGATAACAATTTTTAAATTCTCTATCGCGTTTGTTGTTATTTACTTTCTAAGTTCCCTAATTGAGAAAAGATTCTTTCAATGAAATTTTGCGTTCGAATGAAGTTTGCGGTTGCCAACTCGGAAATATTAATTCATAATTTTTCTGCCACTCTTGCAAATTGTTCCTTGGTTTTCCATTAGCTTGCGCGACTAATATAGAATTTTTATCAATTAAGCAGTTTCTTGATAATCCGAGTCAATCATCGCGTTTCGCATAAAACCAGCAAATTTCGCAGCTACGAACGAAAGTATACGCGGCATACCTCTATTCTGTCAAAATTGTTCTATTACATTTCCAATTTTTATCCATACAACGCATATCGCGTCGATAGTTAAACTTTAGTCCGGATCAGTGAAACAAACGAGCGTCACCTTCGATGTCTGTTCCCTTTATTCCACAACTAATGCTAATGTATTCCACATTTCGCTCGTTCCGACATCCGTTTGCTGTTTACCTTGCAGCGACGTTCTATTTGCGTCGCGTTCGTGTCCCGCGCTGCGGTATAGACGAGGTAAAAGCGGAGCATCGGTTTTTACATTACTGGAGGAGGGTCGAGATCTCTGTCTTTTTGCGCGGCGTGTCGCATCGTGCTCCAACAGGGTGTGAAAGCAAAAGCAACGCCATGCCGCGTCGCAAAACACCATAAACCGGTGTTTCTTTCCGCCTTGATCCGCGCGCTACGGCGAGGAACGAGGACAATCGGTAAAAGTTTGTCGGATCGCGGCAAAAATCCGAGCGTTTTTCTATTATCTACAATTGCATCGGTTTTTTCAGTTTCGACACGCGTACCTCCGCCACTTCGTGGCCACTTTTACGCGACGGTGAAACCACGGAGCGAATAATCGCGGACCGATTCATAGGTCGGCCTTGCGCCAAGTGGCCGAGATATCGTCGTCGAAATCGAATCGCGAAACGCTACAAATATATTTACACGTTCGTCTATCCCTCGTAAAAATAACGTTTCGCGTAATCCAGCGTGTCACAGACTTTCGGTGGATCGAACAATAAACGATCCATAACTCGTTCTGACAAATTGTGTACGCAGGAAGACAGGCCGGATTGTCAAAGCGCACCAACGCGAGATTTTGGCAGCAGATACGGCATAAACACTGTGTTTAGGAATTTCGTGAATTTCACCGAGTCTATTAAAACACAGTCGCGATTATTTCGCAATTATTTCGCATTTCGTAGCGACTCGACGTAGTCGTTTGTATCGGACGCGGTATGCCCGACTATAACGTTTTCGGGATAAATTTCCACCCAGTGTCGAAGCTGCGATCTTAAATTTTACATTTTCTCATTACCTATTTCTCTTCGAATAACGACACACAACGATTATCATTGTCACTACTGGTAACAAATTTACAAATACGAATAAATGGTTATCGCGACACAGTTGCGATAACGTTCTAATTCTATCTACGATCTGCGTATATGTACTACTCGATTCATAAACGCGATCCCACTATTTGGTAACCTAGCAATCGTCTAATATTACTGACGATCTGGTCGATCGCCGCTATGATCATTTTCGACGAAATCGTAGATTGATCGGCGTAATTAGCAGCAATAGTCGCGCATCCGCCGGCTCGTTTGTTTCTCGCGGTCTTGCGTCATCATTACGTTTCACGTCGCCACGTTCCGTTTTCCTCGGCCACTCGTTTAGAAAATGGCCTCGGGAATTAAGCGACGACCAGTCATGCACAGGAGTTTCCACGTATACGGGACCGTATTGTTCCGCGCGCGCAAAGGCGTTTCTTATGTAACGTCGTTCGATGATGAAAATAGTCGAACCTTATCTTTAAACGATGCTTGTCACAATTAGCACGAGATTGTATATAAATATTTCCAACCTTATAACGAACTTCTGTAACGAACTCCGGACACTTCTGACGATTTCTGTTGATCCGATCTGATCGCCTGGATATTAAACATTAGTTTATCCCATAATTAACGCGATTTCGTAACAGTATCGTCATGAGTCATGATAGAAGTTTTATGAAAGAGATATAGGAAACTTAATAAAAAAGATGACTAACAACTGTAGAAATGCTATATCATCGATAAACCCCTTGTTTTATAATATCGAGTTGTGCTCGCGGTGTAAAGTGCAATCTATGGATCAAATATAACGAAGATCGGTCGTATTCGCAAAAGTCAATTTTCATTTTATCTCAGCTTTTACGTTAGAATATTGTAAATCATCGAACGCAAATTGTACGTTACATCTCGTTCTTTTGATTTAGATGCGCATTAACACGCTAAATAGCTAACGCCGATGTATACGCATACTCGGGAGAAATGCAAAGCGAAGGTTAATAAGGTTAATTATAAGCCTAGTTGCTTATTTTTACCTAGTCGGTACACGTATATTGGAAAACATCGTATTACTTGTAGAATAATCCAATGCTTAACCGGACGACAAAATCGCTTTTTTATAGTTACTTGATATTAGAAATTTTTGATATCGTTATCTGGTTAACTCGGTGAAATGATACGCAGAATGTTGTGACAGTGTTTACAAATAGTCAACGAGATCGTGCAAGATAGCGGGCGTGGATTGCAAATGTTTGCTCAGAGCCGGTTACGTTAGCTCCGCCTTCGAACGAGAATCTTTAGATCGCTGAAAACAGAAGCGAGGTCACCCGTGCGAATTTTTTAT
Source organism: Bombus confusus (assembly GCA_014737475.1). Taxonomy (NCBI): domain Eukaryota; kingdom Metazoa; phylum Arthropoda; class Insecta; order Hymenoptera; family Apidae; genus Bombus; species Bombus confusus. The sequence goes on from JACXIV010000035.1 coordinate 4,821,079, forward strand.
CGATCCATGCCACGCCGTACGAGCACTCATCTTAAGTCGATCCGTTTTATGAACCATTCTGTATCCGGATAAATTCGTAAATTCGCCGTTTCCGGTGTAGGACATCGTTCGATAACGTTACCGATAAGATTCCAGCGTCGATGCAGGTTGCGCAAACAGCTTGCGCTCTGCGTGCGCGACAGAAAATGACGGAAATAGCTGTGTACTCGGAGCATTCGCAAATCGGGTTAATTACGATTGTTTACCGGGACGTTCAATCTATTTGATAAGCGGAATGACATCCTGTTTCAAAGAAGCTGCACAACAATGCAATTCATGCTGAAACCGAAAGTGACTTCCGTACTATGTTCGTTCCGCGTAATGTACGAACATCAAAATAATATACGTCATAAATTGTCTCCGTATTGCTTTAATATATTCCAACGAATTTAATATATTCTTCGGATGTTTCTAAAAATAAGATTCGTAAGATTCACGAGGACTGGCATTAAAGTAGTGGCTTATCGTAGCCACGGACTAATGGTCGATTTATCGTCGACCTTAATCCGCCAGTGTTAACTGTTTTCATCGAACGTGTCAACTGGTTTTCGATATATTCCCCGAGCGTTCGACTCCAGGCCACAGGTTTATCGACTCGCCTGCGCATCGGTCGGTCTCCTCGTTACGAGAGGATTTACTTTACGTAACCGTAAGCACGCGGCCGCGAACAGCAACTGTGTACGTGCTCGTCTGGTAATTCGAGAACGCGACGCTTATCGCTTTATTAGCCGTTCTTTATTGCGAAGACGATCCGGTTGGCTGTCTCCGGAGGCTACGACGAGAAATCTGCTGTCGCGCGAACAGCCGGCCAATTTCTCGAGGAGAGCTTCGCTCGAGCCACTTGGACCGTGACGCAATAGCAAACGTAAAATTGAACATCGCCGATGTTTCTCCCATTCTCGATGTGTTTGTTCGTGTTGTAGATACAGTAAAGTTAGATTCCGGTCTGGCCGAAGATATCGCGGGAATTCGTATCTGCTCGATTTAATCGATCTCGATGTTGATTCGGATCTTGGAAAACAAAGCAGGATCTCCTTAACGAGCGATATGTACGCTGCGGTAATTAGAAACAAAAGCCAATCCACGAAACTTTTCGTAATCGGATAGTCACAAACGCTGCGCTGTGGAGGAGGGGCGCTTAAATCTTTCAACGCGTTTGTAAATGTCATAAAGCAAGAGAAGCGCACACAAATATGGAACGCTTATAGAATTAAGAGATGGATTTGCGCCATACTCGAAATGATTCACGATAAACAATTCGTGGATTGCGTCTAACCGCGAGTCGATTTATTTTTGCTCGCGAATAGATCAGCAGTATGAAACGTGTTCTTCTCAACCATTCATAAATTTTCCAGAGACACGCGTAGCTTTTCCTCTGAATTTCGCGTTTCGCCTTTTGCTCGAACCAATCTGTTACATCAGCGTGGATTAGAATATAGAAAAAGTTAAGGACGCTTCAATTGGTGAAGCAATCGCTTAACGAGATCCGATTCTAATTCCAGTTCTATCCGATTTCACTTTCTCGTTCCTGTACTTAATAATCTGGACACGACTTAACGTTATAATTACTAGATAAAGTTGAGCAGCGAACGTATCGTGGGTGGTTGAAAAAATTGTAATAAAAATTAACAAGTTCCATTTAGATCGGTCGATGTATTTGTATCATAGACAAGATATGAACCATGTTACTGATACCGTTGATTAAAAGACTTGTAATGGAATCAACCTATACGGAGTTTTTATATTGTCTTGAAGCGGCGAATCTGTCTTTGAAGTATAGTAGGTTTTCCTAGCTAGGAAGCACTATGTGCACTTGCAAGACAAGATAAGGCGTTTCTTAGAAGATTCATGCGTAAACAGGCGATTTTACTAACTAGAACGAGCTCTGGCTTCTCTCGGAATAGATACAATATGGAATAATTTCACGAGGAATACATTTCTTGTTTTTCTTCCAATTTTCTGCGCCTCTTCTCGCCGTATCTATGTTTAATACCAAAGGGTTTACTCCCGTTAGTAAATGAATTATTCATGAAAATCGTTTCCACGAGGGAACAGGCGACGAACAGACGTAGCGATGCTCCTACGTTAGCGGAAAAAGCGAGCAATCTTCGTACACCGACGGTGTCATTCGTGACAGGCTTAGATTCTTCAGCACGCAACTTGGTAATCGAGAAGTAGCACCGTACTGTCACGGAATTAAAGTCGACGTCGTTCGATAAATTCGATGGAGACGCGGCACGTGTCTGCTTCGACGCTAAAAAATTTCCAGTCGCGAGCATTCCGAAATCAGCAGCGAACACGGCCAATGTCCGCTTGCCGCGATGCGTGGTGTTTTGGCGCGGCGTAAATTGGTATAGATAAATCGCGAATCGAAGGTGGCGGCGTGTGTCGCTTCGACAACCGAAATAGTTTCCAACTCGAAACCTCGGTGAAAATATCCAGCTGACGAAAATAGATATCGTTGGAAAGGCCACGTGATTTATTTATATGATTAGCGAGCTGTTGAGTATCGTGCGATATCGTTCGAAAATATCTAGCAAATTGGTATCGTAAACAGCTATCGCTATCTTGACGACGACTAATCGAACGATCGATGACGCCGACGAACTGCATTCACGTTGGAAAATAACTATTCCGTCGGACATTACTAATTCGCCTTCGTCGCGAATGGTAATCAAGTGGTTCGATGTTTTCCCTCTTCGGTAAATCGAGAATTTTCCATGCGCAGTAAGAATAAAACAATGAGCCGAACTGTTTGCGTGGTAATTACTTATGCGATGAATAACACAGCCGGCAAAACAGATGTAGAGATTTCTGTCCTAGTGGAACGTTAATTGTTAGATAACAGCAGCAGACGTAGTGGCACCGAACGAGAGGCGAAAAAAACAAAATTCTTATCGGCGCTCGAGAACGCGTTTATCATTGGCAAAAATCGTAAGAATATTTTATCAGCGAAACAAGCAATTAACTTTACGTTAAGCCCATGCTATGTACTGGATGAAGAATTTAGAGTTTACTCGATATCGTATATATCGTACATGCGTACCGCATAAATTTTCAAACAGACATTGATAACGCGGTTTGGTTAGCTACCTCTACTCGTGACATTGCTCGTTAACGACTTCGTCTCCTTATATAATTCTCCGCGTTTCCCCGTTTTTCTTTTTCTCCCTTCGCCACTTGTTAATGGACTCTCTAACAAAGGACTTACGTCGTAAATAAGATTGCACCGAGGCGACGACGAAGATTAAATATAAATCGAACGATCACGTTGGATCGAAGAGAAGCTTCCAAAGGTCTACGTTTGTCTTGGAATTCTGCTCCAGTAACAGTTAGAACGCTTTTTCGGCTTTATCTCGAGTATACAATCGATACGAGCTGATATTTCCGTTACCTTCGCAGCTTTCAACGAGTATTTACGTTCTTTTCTAGTCGGATTCACGTGCCAACGAAACCTTTCCTCTGTAAGTAGAATAAGACCGCCGGGCGCTGTCTAATCAGCCAACCGAAGAAACATCGTGGATCGTCATATTGCGAAGTAAATTGCGACAAAAGCCAAAGGTATACAGCGTACAGTAGTACTCTCCGAACAATTGGAAATGTTTTCTGGGGCATGGATAGTTCTCTGACGTAAACCTTGACGTAACGAATAATCCCTATGTAACAGTAGCCGAGCATGCTTGCTCATTCATGCGCTTTCTCGAATACGGGTCGTAAGTTGTAAGTGGAGCAGGGCTCTTGAAAGCACGTGCTGTCACCGGTATAACGAATCGCTCCGTCAACAGCGAACGAACTCGTAAACTCATCGCGAGCATCTTCGAAGCCAAACGAAAACTATCTCCCCATATGGAACGCCCACGCGATCAACCAGAGAAGCTCGATGTGTGTAACCTTCGACGAGCTCGATATCATCGACTCGTTGCCAAATATCTTTACGCAAGATTCGCGTATTCGCTCGTCCACGGATGAGTGGTTGAAGAATTGGCTGAGCTCTGAGGCCGCGTCATCGTGCATTCGACCGACGACGGACACTTCCTGCGTCTGTCCACTCACGGTTACGTTAGAAGACGCGTTATCACGCGTGGTTATCTCTGGCCACAGAGGAGCCACAGAGAGTTGACGGACGTGGATCTGGATCGTAACAACATCGAGCAGCGATATATACCACTGGTAAAGCTCGTAGCCTTGACATTGCCCTCGGTTACCTCACACTTATGTAATTCAACGCAGCCAACGGACCAACCACGTGTTAATGTAGCACACGCCTAATGTGGTTTGCTGACGCGGTTGGTTGCTCTCTCTCTCTCTCTCTCTCTCTCCCTCTCTCTCCCTCTCTCTCTCCCTCTCTCTCTCTCTCTCTCTCTCTCTTTCTACATTTCCCTAGCTCGTATGCGTGTATGTACGTATGCGCTCGTGTCACAATACAGGGCTGCACGTCGCGTAAATCACGGATGCGTTCACTGTCTCGATCGAGTGGAGCGTGTCTATCGTGGTCGTTTAAGAGGATGAAATCGAACGAAGGAGAAGGAATCTGTGGAAGATTTATTGAACGGAATTTAATTGATTGGACGTTGGTCGAACCGAGCGAACGGTTCGAACGAAAGGCCTCTGCACGGAATCTCGATGGAAACCGATCAACCTCCGACGCAACGGCTTTCGATCCTGCAACAGGATATTCGAGTTGTTACACGCGAGCATGCACGGCCACTCTTTGAACTCTGACTTTAAATCCTGTAGCGAGAGCCGTTTAGGCGTTTTCGAGCGTCATCGTGCATCGAGCTCGTTAATAACGTTACCGAAGCGATGGCCGATTATCGCTCGCGAATATCGCGGCGCATCATAGCGGCACGCGGAAGTTATCGGTGTGGGTATCGGGCCGGAGGCGAACTGCGCCGTTCGATCACTTCCGCTTGCTTCCTGAGATTACAGAGCGCCCAGTTTCTGTGCATAAAATAAACCACGTGAAGCGAAACGAGAGGTTTAATCGAGTTTGTCGTGGTAATTGCGCCTGGCCAGAGTGCCGCTCGTGCCTCGATCGACTGTTTACGCAGATAACTTGCCGTTACGCTGTTATTACGGCGCTGTTACTCTTCTTCCAGGTATTTTCCACTTTCGATATTGCAATATGAAAATGAAATGCTTGTTCGTACGTGGTGAAATTAAAAACTTAAAAATGATGATCACGAACGAAGTGTTCCAGCATAAACGTAATAACGAACAACTAAGTGAAATCTCGCATATGTAATAACATCATATGCTGGCAATTCTTGTGTCACTTCCACGCCTGGTAGGACGTAATCGATGCCCACTCTTCTCGTATCTGTTACAATCAGCGTTCCTTGAGTCAGCGGCTAGTTAATATTTATTGCATAGCTGGCGTACTCTGAAAGCTGTGTATCTAGCTATCGATTCATTCAAATAGATTACCTATTCCGGTCTAATTGTAAACGTCTAAGGCACACGAGGCGGTTAGATCATCTTACAACAACAAGATCCAGTTGAGAGATTCAGAAACGAGACGTACTCCAACAATATCCGTTCAAACGTATTAGCATAACAATTTCAAAAAATAAATCAGTGTCAATTAAAATTAACATTTCTATCTGTTTATGCGTAAATCAATCTTTCCCGCCCATGTTCTCTTGCATAAGCCAATAAATGTGGTTTGCGCGGAAAGATATTTGTTATGCATCGACAGTTGATGGCCCGTGGTTATCGAAACAACGAGAGCCAAAGCATCGATTGTTCCCGACGAGGATTCCATTCGTCAACAAATAACACGTAACCCGGCAAAAATATCAAACGCGTATTACATCGGAATGGAACGACCCTGGCATCTGGCGCACTTAACCGGTTTCACGGTTCCAAGTTCAACCGGGTCGTCTCCATTCATGCGTCATTGCTCCAGGGTTAAACGGTCCAAGGAAGTGTGGCGCGGTGATTTAATCACTTTCGGTTTTTATTCGCTCCCCGCCACCTTGCGCGCAGCTCAACGGTAGTCAGATCTAGTCACGAACTCACGCGATTTGCTCCGTTTTCGATCTATCGAAGATCACGAGAGGATCGGTTGGAGAGCACGTGGCTTCGGTATCGGCCGTCTTACATCCTCCTTCGACGTTCGATCGATCAGTTGATTCCGCGTCTGTGGAAGACCAGCTGTTCGATTAGATACGATGAAAAAATTCAACGGCGGTTAGTTCTTCCTCCGTCGTTCGTGTTATCTCGAGCGCACACGATGACCTATCTTTCGCAATAATGGCCAGACTGTTACCACCGCTTTTGCATCTCTTTACAGAAGATTGATTAGACGGTCGGGCACAAAGAATCTTTCAGAGTTTATCTATTTTTTTTCCATTTGCGACTCAGCTTCGCGTAAAACCTCTCAACCACGGCAAACGTGGTTTCAAAGAACAGCTGACTCTCTCGTAACCTTCATCTCGCGACTGTTTCTTCTGCAATCGATCGTACGACCATTCGCCGACCTATTCTTCGCACTGGGAGAGCAAGTGGCTCTCGCAGCGAGCAACTTCTCGCTCGCTCGTATACGCTCTAACGAACAAAGAGCGAATTATTTTCGTGCGCCAGACGATTTCATGGAAGTGACCCCGCGACGCTAGGACGGCGAAACGCTCTCTCGGGGTCCCTTCGTATTTAGGTCGCAAACGACGCTCTCTCCTCTGCCCCGTAGCGAACCGTGCGACGTTGGATATGAGCCTTGTTCCAAATTTAGTGCCGGGCATGATCTCGAAAGGCTTCCACCCTCTCTTCCCCATCCTCCCGCCTCGTCGCCATAGCCCGGTTTCGCACGTTGCTTCTCGACTCGCAGGTTTTTGGCGCTCGTGAAAGATTCCGGCAGGCGGCACACCGCGCTTGTCGGAAGCGTCCTCCATCTCGTATCTGACGTTTGTCGCGTGCATCGCGTACAACACCGACAGCTCGAAATCTCGCTACTGACGCACAACATTTGGCGAGAAGTTGCCGCAATGCTCACCTATATCGGCGCGCTTTATTTATAGCGTTAATTGTCACGCGATAAGGATAATCTTGGCCGAGACTGTCGCTAACGACATGGTTTTTCGCGCGATTACGTGATTCTTCCGGGTACTCTAAAGTAGTTCCTATACGCGAAACTTGCCTCATCTTACGAATCGAGATGATGTCTAGTATGACGCAATCACCGGGTATGATGAATATTCGTATACGCTTCGAGGTGGTAGAATAGTCGAATACCATTTGGTAAATGATAAAATATTATTTGTATATTTTTCAATAGCGACTTGGAGGCGTTAAAACGGCGGACGAATATCTTTGCATGCGAAATATTGCGTTGCACGGAGACAACTTTCGCTCTGTAAGAGCCGCTTAACGTTTTCGAACGACGTTGATCGTTCGATCAGGTTTCGAAATCTTAGAGATGGATTCTCATGTTTGTGATTCGTGTACACGTCTGCAAACGTTGTAGATTAACGCCGTTTCGAAGAAACCGTACTACAAATGACATCATTCGATATAGAAATCGATTACCGACAGCTGCGCGAGTTCCCTCGCGATTTCTTATCAGATACGATTTTTTCTCCCCTCGATCAGCACAACCTTACACGTTTACCAAAGTTTATCAGGCAACTGTTCCACCACGCGATACCCGCGGCGCGAGAAACATCGCTCGAACCTAACAGAAGTACGATTGGAGGAGCAATGAAACTTGGCCTTCGACTATTTTCTCTTGCAAAAGAGAAAAACCGCTCGCATCGTAGCAGATATAGCGGATGCGGTAAATATGCGACAGACGTACGACGCGATTGACTAATCTGAAATTTATTGTTCTGTCGAAGGTCGGGTGTGTGGGAACGAAAGTGAGCAGGACGATTCGAACGCCTACGCCACGGCCCACACTCTTGCTCGGGGCCCGCGTAATTGGAAGCGTGGCGAGGGGCATCGATCCGCTGCCGATCCATTCCGAAACACTCGCGCGTTAATTAGCGATTCGAGCGTATTCCAGCGGAAAAGAGTAGCCTTTATTGCAGCACGGATCTACTGGTTGCAGCGGCCACGATCGATTCGCTTATCTCGCGAGTGGAAGCAATCCAAACCGCTGATGTGCGAGCGAAAAGGCCGCTTCCCTATTTTCTTATGCTGTTTCTTTGAGTGGAACGGAATGTACACTACTAGCCAAAAATTCGGACCGTTGAATCATCCGCATCCTCTTGCGCAATTAGTATTATTAGCGTTTACGGGTTTGCAAATTACAACTCATCAGTGTTGATAAATTATGAGTAATAATAGCGGCCAGCTTAGCAACGTGATAAATAAAAGTTTTACGTGCGATATTTTGAAACCGCAGGTCAGCTGACTCTTCTATTCGATGTAAAATTACAAAATCGTAAAAATGATGCAAGTCGAGTTTATAATTTGCGACACGTCAATTCGTTAATATTAGCAGGTAGTAAATTATCGTGCGACAAGGCTCGTTCGAAATCAATACTCTGGAGGCAGTCGTAGTAAATAATTTCCTTTGCCTCGATCATTTTTTAACCCGAGTATTTCTTCGAGTAGCTGCTATTTTTTTTTTTAATTCTTGGATTTTATGGGACGCATTCGACGGTACGAAACTTTTGCTAGTGTATATACCGATCGATCGTAGCCATTCGTTCGGAACGAAACGAGGAAGCATTCTGAGGGAACGTGCGCAGAAACCACTTGCAGGATGGAATAGACGATCTGGGTCGTGGATAGAAGTCGGTCGTACCGATCCTATACCGAAATAGGTGCGAATAATATTCCACACGGTAGACTGATCGTACGAACTCGTCGGCCGGGTCGATCGTACTATCGCGCGATCCAAGGAGTCCGTAGAACGCGGATAGACGAGCAAACTGGGTCGCGTTCGACTCGATCGCTGCACGACTCGAGGCCTCTGTCCGCGTCTCGCGTCGTAGGTCATTCTTCTTTTTTTCTGCTATTTTTCTTGCGCTTCTCGTACACGATTTAATCGAGAAGTGGCTCGATTATCAGAAGCTTCCCATCAGCTGACACGCGATTAGGGGGATAAAGAGATTATTGGTTAATCAGGCTGGATATCGAGCGTATTGGCTTTAGGTTTAAGTAACAATTATAGTTTCGTGAAATGTCGAAGCGTGGGAGAATAATCTACTCGAATTCTTCTTATTCCGTTTACATTTACCTTTTACGTATGTTCAAAGTAATTATGATAAAATTCATTTCCATTCTGTGAATGTAAAAACGAAGTTTTTAACGATTAATTCCGTTATGTTCCTTGGCACATTTCTGACACGATTGTATCTTTCCATCTGAAATAGAAGAGAATAACGAATTGAATTTATTAGAGTATAATCTAGAATTGAACACGTAAGTCTCTTTTCCTGCGGAAATGACAGCAAGATCGCAGCATAAAAATTCCAGAATCGTAATACGATGAAAACCGTATAGGAGAACCGTGTGTATTTATTAAAAGCTCTTTCTCCTCTCTCCGATTTTCGTCGAATTTGTTCCAAAGAAGACTTCGTTTTTCATTTTCTCGTACATCAAGCACGAACGAAGAACCGTTGAAAATATCTCGCCGATCTTCTTCGCATCTATACAATGCCAAATTTTGAAAGCAAACGAAGAGAATTTGCGGAAAAGTACGAACACGCAACAGGCGTTTGCGACTCGTTTCCAAAAGGCGGGATGCTAGGGTTTTCTCGCGAAACTTTCGCGTACACTGTTCGCGTTCTGTTACGCACAGAACGACTTGGCCGGCCTCGAGGACAATTTCCCGGATTGTCGTGTAACTAAAAACAAAGTGAATGGCGGCCGGAACGATTCGCCGCGAAACGCGTAATCCAGTTAGCCAAGTCGGGCGACACTCACGAGCGCTTAGAAACGTTCGCTCTCGAGTCAGCTGCTGACGATAATTGCGAGCATTAATTTCGTTCCATTACACATATCATTACCCAGCACTTAAACGCGTCAAAAATAGCCGCGGGAAACGCATCATCTGTCGAATCTTCTCGCGCGACAATTCCTCTAAATCTTTTTCGAGATCTTCTATTTCAAAGAAGCTTGGGAACTTGAATTCTTTGAATTGGACGACGATAGACTTAGACGTCGATTATAATTATCACGGAACGTGGATTAACGGAACGTAGATCAAAGAAAAGCTCGGGATGGTTCCTCGTAAGAGAAATTGGGAAATACGTAAAAATAGAAGTCGATAATGAGAGATTCTTACATTTTTCTTCGGACATTTTTTTCTGAAATTAAATTAAATTAATAATAGTAAAAATAATAAATAATAAATAACAATAATTACTTTTCTCCAACTTTTCTTCCACATTTGCGGAATTTAAATCGCTCGCATTTGATGGCGATAGATTTTCATATTTGATAGAAAGGAAGATATTCGTTGGTCGATATCTGATAGCGTGGAAATCTGAAAGATTTAGGAGGATATAGGAATAGCGGAATAGTCTTGCTATGTCAGCTGAATCAGCGAAAGAATACGTGGTTAAAGTCGTACATTCCTACCAGCAGATACACGTGATAGAATAAAATCTCGTGAATCGTCACGCACGACGTATCGAAGGACACGAGTGATATATACCGTCTCGTTATTGCGAATAATAACGTTGCGGAAATACGACCAATTAACTGGCACTCGGAATAATCAAGTGGGAGTATCAAGTTTGTTCGCTGACTATAGTCTATTCACGTATTTCGACTGTATCGATTCGAATATTCGCTTGTGTATTATCCGTATCCTAAATCGTACTACGTGCATTTCAATAACTCTCTTTGACATTATGCAAACTGTTCTTTAAATAATACTAAAAAGTACAGCGAGTGAAAGAAAGAGAGAGAGAGAGAGAGAGAGAGAGATATTTAACATTTTTCAAACAACGTTCGTATCTGCCAGGAGGTAGATGGAACGCGCATCATTCAAACAAATTATCGCCATCTTGCGCGGACGTTACGTAAATATTTAATTGTGCAAAGAATAGCTGGCTAACCATGCGACCGCATATTTCTCGAACGGTCATTTGCTGCATCTTGCTTTTTAACGAATCCTTCCATCTGATAAAATCGACGGTATATTAACGTAACTCATTGCGAGCCGATCTTTCGCCGATTCAATTAACGTGTTTTCCATCGAACCGCGTACGCGAGCCGAGCTTTCTCATCCGGTCAGCCGAATTAATCGATTCGCGGGGAAAGCTTCTCTCCGAATTAATTGCAAGGCGGTTGGTTCGAAGAGGATCCCGTCGTTTAGCAGTTAAACGTCGCCGGACGCGTGCCGTCATCGGTCGACTCGTCCGCGTGTAATTGAAGACTAATTGGAAAGCGGAATGCTCTGGTAATTTACCGTTTATCCGAGACGAGCGATACGTCGGCTATGTAAGTTCGCGCACGCACGCGTCCTCTATCCGACGTCTCTATTTTTTTCTTCTTCTTCTCTTTGTAGATTCGCCCGTGCACACAGTGCACACTGCACACCCGTGTGCTCTAGTTCTACAAAGGAGAGGATTTCTTTCGGTGTGTGCTTCGAACGCGAATAGTTGCCGGTTCGGGGTCGAACGGTCGTTCGGGCAATCGTAGTAAGTTGCCTTCGGGATTTAGGTCAAACTACGCCCAGAAGCGAATTCCCTGCAATTCCTGGTACCTTGAACCCGTCCGCCTCGTAAAACGATTCGCGCGCGCACCTCCGTGCAATAGTTGGTTGTTCGTTCGTTAGTCGATTCGTTTGGTTATGTCGTTTGCCTTTCGTGACGCGATTAACCAACCGTCCTTCCGTTTTTTTGCCGATTCTTCTCAAACGAACGCAACGAAGGCTGGCTTCGTGCCTGCAAGCTAGAGAAAGCGTCCAGTATGCAAAGTTGCGAGCATGGTCTGCAACGAGGTTACGAACCTGCCGGCGCAGCGGCTAGTCGATTCGGAAGACTCGCTTCTCGCCAGTCAGCTTCGAAATCAATTATCGAAGCTTCGTTTTGACGGCCGTCGAGTGGCTAGACGTTACTTTAAATAGCCCCGTCAATCATCTCGCCATCTTTCTCGCGTAATATTCCGCCGATCGATGAAGGATACTGTACGTTTCACAGTTAGTTCGGACAACAAGAAGCTTGCCAGCAGGATCGCCTCGAGCGGACGTACTCGCGCGATCGCGCGACCCTGTTCGTCTACGTTCGCGGAGGCGTAGTTGACATTCAGGTTAGCCGCCACGGCGCGTTCGAATTATTCCCAAGGAGCTTTGGCGACATTGTTGCTTCGAGCGATTTAGTGCCCGCGATCGTCGATGAAGCCGGTGACGACTCGATAAAGTAACGAGATTTTGACGTCAGCCGAGAGCATCGACGCTTGTGTTCGCGCCAAGCTTGTGAATCGCTTAGTTTTGAACGGCGCGGTGCCTCGATCGCAAACCACCGAACACGATCTTCTTATTCCTTCGAAACACGTGTATCCTTGCAGCGCGATAATCGAGGAGTGTTTCACGAGGAACGTTGAAATCGCTAACGAGCGAATAATTGTGCTGATAACGTTGCGGACGTAGAAGAATCGTTGTCACGGGGACGGATAAGATACACGGAAAGCGAATTAAGCGCCGAATCGTTCTTCGTTTCGAGTCTTATACAAATTTCAACCTCTTAGATATTTTTAAGCCGTGCAGATATCGTTCTGTAGTTTACACTTTCACCTTGTTGCAATTCTCGCTACAAATTACCGGTTATTAAATTCCTAATAGCATTAATTAACGGGAACAAGAGTTTAACGATCGTAAGAACGCGTGTTCGTGGATCGTTCCGCACGACGGTCACGTAGGAAAAAGAAGTAAAAGCGGAAGACTATTTTCCATTTGTTAATCGGTGTTCAACTTCGCGGAATAACGCTTCCATTCGCGTTCTAGACGAGAGCGCTCGACACTTTACGTAAGTGGCGCTGGACAGTTACGAAACGGCCATTAAACTTCGCTTAGTTCCACGCGTTCCTTCCTAAACAAATCAATGCAATTTATCCCCTTCGTGGGTAAAATGGTCGGAAGCCGCTAGGCCGGGGCATAATTTCGCTGGCGAACCCGCGCAGGACCGGTTACCGATCGTGACTGTTTCGTAAGACACACCTGCGAGTCATTATCCCTCGCCTACCTTGGCTTTCCCCGGCAATAAGGCGATTCCATTTGCCCGCGCGGAATAGCCAAATCTCTTTCTTTCTTTCTTGTTGCCGCTCGTCAATGTTATATCGGAGAACGCTCGTTTCTACGTCGATCCAAGTATTTCACAACGCGACCTATGGCTATTCGCGCTCCTTTAGCGCTGTTATTAATCTATTATATGTATACATGATTGCTGTTATTAGGGAAATTTTATGCCAGTACAAATAGATCGTGTTGTAAGGCGGCGACGATAATAAAACAAACAAGATTTTATAAGCAGATTTTATAAATGGCACGTCACTCGATTATTCTATTTTCTAGAATCGTAAGATCGTAGAAGACAAGTTTACGAAGAGTTTATTACTTTACCAGAGGTTTATGAGATTCAAATTGTGATTCGATCTATTAATATTACTAGTCGATAAATTATCGCGCTGGTATCGTTGTATCAGTGGCTCGTCCAACCTCTGACGAAACTTACAACGCTGGTCGAAAGAACGTTCAATGTCTATACATTGAATTTATGTCGTTTATATCATTGCTCTTGTCCAATACGATTCGATTTTGTAGAATTAAGGCGGATTCTAGTATCGTTCGTCGTCTCAATCGCAATGCTGGCAAAATGTCAGAATTTCTCTTTTAAGAAACTTACTTACGGAAACCTCGATTTTTGGCAATTACGATGGCACTTTGATTTAGGTGCCCGTTTCGTAACTCGACAGAATAGTTTCCCTCGAACCCTTTCGCATAGGGCAAATTTGTCTGTGCAAGATAAACGCGTATACGTGCGTACAGTCCTTTGTTAGAAACGGGTGGAGAAGCATCGAGAAAGAATGTGCTCCCATTCTCCTCCGAATAAACATTTTCCATTTTCTGGTAAACTCGGCTTGGCTGGCGGGGCTGAAAATAGCAGCGGAAGCAACGACCGCGGCTTCGACGCCTCGACACCGATGTACAGGGTGGAACGCGCGAATGTCGACCGCAGGAAAGTGGTCAGGGGGTGAATTCAGGACGTTTGAAATAAAGCTCGAGCTGCGCTTGGCCTTGCTTTCTCGAGTTCTCCTCGATAATTTATCGGGCATCACCGAACATATTCCAGATTTCTCACGATCGATCTCCGCGAATCGTGTATTTTCCGAGTCATCTCGTTCCTCGAATCTCGCTTGAATTACTTTTCACGCGAGAACCTGTAATACGATTTAATTGGAGTCGAGCGGAAGCGGGTTTATACGCGGCGAGCTGGCTTACTCTACACATAGATATCTATATGTGCAGAAAACCGAACATGTAGGTCCGATAAGAGCTATAGATGGACTCGTCAAGGTCGTTGCGAGGTTAGTCGCGATCCCACGACTTTTGACTTCTTCCTGTTAAAGAAACTGAAATCGCAACGTATTTATCATTGAATCAGTTTTTCCGATATTTCGGCGACCTTAGTGCTGCCTTGACACCGCGACCCACTTCGTTTTTTCTTCTCTCGCCTGGAACTGCGCGCGAATTTGAATTCCACGAGTTCGGTTACGCTAATAGAACACCTTGGACGAGCGTTGCGTACCAGCGTTACGAGTGTTGATCCCATACGTCGACCAATGTTTCGTATTTCTATCGAGTGTCACACCCAATATATCTTCGAATAAACGATCCACCGTCGCTGGCGCCGGTGCTCTCGCTGAGCATGAATAATAGCGCGCAGTTTTAGTGGTCGTTCGAATCGCGTGGGATATTTCAATGTGTAAGAAAACAGCTCGCTCGAAACCAACGCACGAGCGTGGACAGGGAAAAGGAGGAAAAAGATGAGATCGAAAATCTTATTCTCGTGAGAAACGTGGAATCGTTGACCTGGTCGCGTGCAGGCTGTTTCGCCAGCCGTACAGTATGAAATTTTCAGAAACACTTGGCAACGCCCGTTGAATAAAAGACACGGCAGCGTTATCATGGACGTCGATCGATTTCCCACGCGCGAGACTTGCCAAGGAGGAGCGGCGTGTCGCGTCCTCCGCCTCCTTTTCCTTCGTTCTTTCTTATGCACGTATTCGGAACATCTGAAAACTACTGGCGTTTTATTGTTACAGTGGTCTACTGCGACTACACCGCCTCCGGAAGGTCGCTGCAATTTCTCGAGGAGTACATCGCGAAGGAGGTGCTGCCATATTTGGGCGACACCCGAGCGTCCACGTCCATCTGCAGCCTTCAGTCGTCTCTGTTCAGGTGAGACGATCGAGAGACGCCCTCTCCCTTCCATGTTCTCCCTCCTTCCGTGCTCTCTCTCTCTCCCTCTCTCTCTCTCTCTCTCCCTATA
>JACXIV010000035.1:4836605-4848105 GCA_014737475.1 Bombus confusus
TATATATATCTATATATATATAGATATATGTATTTATGTATGTATGTATGTATGTACGTATGTATGTACGTATGCTATCAGCGTGTGACTGGACCAGCAAATGATCACGATAACGATCGAGGTCGCGGCGAGAAGCACGCGCACGCATTTATACACGGTCGACGATTATCGAGCGCGACACATCCGCGTTCACCAGCTGCCGCTTCCCAGAACCAATTCCAGTTACTGGTCAGCCTATTAATCGAGATATTGTAGCTATTCGCGGACCGACACGATCCGCCGTCCGTTGAATCGCACGTCGTGTTGTTCGTACGCGGCCGTTGTGTACTTACGTACGTCGCGGATCGCATCGTTAGAAAGTATCCGAGCGTGCGCTATGAATTCGTAATCGTCGATTTCCTACGCGAAATTAGCATATCGTACCGCGTGCAGCGTACGATTCCGGTTGACGTACCGTTTCTGCGGTAAACGAGACTCGTTTTCTGCGCCACTCGACCGTACACGAGCCTTTCTATTTCTCTGTCGACCCATAGAATTTCGCCTCGATTCCACGCATTCCGCTCGCGACACGTTTCGTTTCATATCTCAGGTTCATAGTCGATCGTAGCCGCGGCTAGTTGTCCGTTTGCTCGCCGTTGGCATAGTTTTCCATCGAAACGGTTGTCCCGCGAGAAGCGACCCCGTTATCCCTAAATCTTACGCGGTCGAACGTGTAGGGGTGGTTCCGCACAGCGTCTCATTCCCTGGCGCTCATGTCCCAGATCAATATCCCCACCGAGCCGAATCCCAACCGCTTACCGGCTGGCCAACTGCACCACCGAGTCAGTCAGCACAATAACGCGCCTTTTTCGTCACGCGGCTTTTACATGGTTACATGGGAATCGCGTTTCTCGCGTAAACCGGAGATAAGCGAGAGGTCAGAGGGAAAGTGGTACGAGCAAGAATGTTTCTGATTTGGGAAAATTGTGGCGAAAGTTGAACTTTGGTAGAGAAATCATGCGTATGGTTCTGAATATTAACGCGAAAACTACCGGAATGATTCAAATGACTGGTTCTTATGGTTTTTCTTGTTAATTTTACAAATTTATAACACTTTTATTCGCAAATTGTACGGATGAAAACTTCTTTCCCCGTGCGCTTTCTACGTATTGCTCTATACGAATACTCTTATTTAAGTTTCTTTGCTACAAGTTTTATACTCTGCTGGTTCTCGGTAGTTCTAGCGTTAAAACGCGTGACTATATGTAGCTAGAAAAATGTACAAGTTCGTAACAAAATCTACTAGAAAAATACCGATGTTCTTGGAGAAAAATTGGCTTGTAGCATTTTTCCACCCAGCCCTTTGAATGTTCTCTTTAAGCGAGTGAAAAACAGCTTCAGGAACAGAGCAACGCAAATATAAGTCGCCGTTATCGAACGTACACGTAACAAACGGTAAAAGTACGAACGATACGTTGCACGATAGAACCCTGATATGGTTATGGACAGATGCTTTTCGGTCAAGCGAATAAACATTTTAGCTGTTTACTAAAATCTAAAGAATTTATTAACTGAAAAACTTATTCTTCGAGCATCACGGCGATCGTTTGCTATATCAAAAAAGATATAACGTAATTTACTTGCACGTCACGAGCAACGGGCACTGACATTCTTCGTGTCGAGACTCGTGATCATATTCGTAAAGATCGTCGACTATCCCTTTGCTCCGATTCAGGTGTTATATTTTTCAGGGGTTGTACACGATGCTGCTGGCAAAGGCATCCGTGGCTTTATCTTTGGACCCGGTGACGTGTTTTTGCCTAGAGCGGACGCGCGTGCAGATTTCCGCGTTCAAATAGCACGTGGAGTCAGAGTATCATCGTGCTGGATGTTACTACCACGCGTATTTCGCAGGCCACGATATTTTTGCCCGCCATAGTTCGATGTAAACCGATCGATAATGTTCGTAAACATATCGTAAAGTTCGTATAAACGAATTTTTCATAGCGAAGGTCCATCGTTTTTTTTTTTCCTACTGCTCGTGACATCCTACGCGTACAATGCAATCTGTCGTTCAGACGAATGAACTTAATCGGCAGAGATTCATGTACCTGACTAAAATTTCCTTGCCGTATAAATGGACTTGCTTAAGCTTCGTCCCACTTGCGTCTCTCTGTTCGAGGCGACCTCACGATCGCCAATGAAACTCGAGATCCCGAGACGTTCTTGAGAAACGCGAACGAGCGTCGTTTGTTCTCGATTGGACAAACAGCCGCGACTTTACGATCGTTAATAGCCACGGGAGGACGAATCGATGTATCCTGACTGCAAGGATCGTTACAGACACGAAGCCAGAGACATTGTTCGACATGCGGTGGGAGCTGGCGAGCAGGATGCTGTGCTGTTCACGGGTCAAGGCACGGCGGCTGCCCTTCGCACGCTTTTGCGACACCTCGATCTCTCCAAATCCACCGTGGTCTTCGTGGGACCGTTCGAGCATCACGCAAATCTCCGGCCTTGGCGTGAGCATGGCGTCAGGGTAAGCAGACGATACGATATTTTGAAAACAGCGAATCGAAAGTATTCTCGTCGATGAAAACGTTTGATGCGTTTCAATGTAAACGTAAATGTTATGGAAGGCATTGAGAATTCCACCGAGGATATTTTCGAGTCATCATTCAGGAATCCTTCCTGTTTTCGAGGAATCTTCTTCTTAGTGAAAGGTATTAAGTAGCTGGAAATGAGATGCGATTAACCTTTTAACGATGTGATTTCGAATAATTTATTTATTTGCTCTCTCAGCAGGGAATCAATAAGTCTATTTTGAGCCGGCTGTCGAAAATTTAACAAACGATACGTTCCTCGAATAGATGTAGTATTTAGAAGTAAGAAGAACTTCCTACGGTGATAAGTTCTGCTACGCCTTTGTTCGCAGCGAACAGAACTCTTTGGAATGTGCCTTTTGAACGAAACTCGTCGAGAAACTTTGAAGAGTCTTTGACACTTCGCGGAACACGAATGCGTGATGCATGTTATTCCGGAACTAAGCTATTTGCAATTCTTTCCTTTGAAGTGACTGCGACTCGACAGGCATTGCTATATAAAATACTCGGTATAAATAAAATACGATCTTTTGTTCGCGTTACCCACGCGAAAGTATCTCTCAAACGCGTATCGTTAATTGTTTTTAAATTGATGCAACGTTCGACGAGTCATCGAAGAACACAGAACATTCAGAAATAGAAATTATACCGTAACTGTAATCGTGCGTTCGCGTGAGCAAGTACCGACTTAGGATCAATAACGTCGTACCGCAAAAGTGGAGCCGTGAAAGTAGAGCACTAAAAATAGGCCAATGAGTATGAAACTAGAATAGTACTTTACAATAGAATAATATTTGCTTGTAACAATGAAACGATCACCGTAGATAGTACGAGTGTCTGAGACTCGAGAAGGTTTCTTGGATCTGAACGATCTCGAGCGGAGCCTGATCAAAGTTCGAAGCGAAGGTGTTACGCAAATGATCGGATGCTTCAGCGCTGCCAGTTGCATAACCGGGGTTTTGGCAGATGACGTCGCCACGACCCTTCTACTGCATCAGTATGGGGCACTTAGCGTCTGGGATTACACCACAACAGGTAACGGTCATGCACGTGCAAGTCGATATACGGCTCCAAACAACGAAAGATTCAGCGTGACGCAACGTTTGCTCCCTTTTGCGACAAAAATATATTATCGCGATCATTCGATCCTGATCGATCAGGTACGCGTATTATCAGTCGCATAAATCTTCTTATCTCCGTATCGTATGAAATTTCTTTCTCCCTTTGTTACCTGAAATAGGACGATGTCGTTGTAAACGTCATTTCTACATAATAGAAAATGAGAGAAAAATTATATGATTCAGTCGGAGGACTGATTTCTAGAAAGATAAGGAAACTGCAGAGATTCGTTTGTACGTAGTGCTTGAAGATTGATTTTTAGGGAAGATGAATGCAACTTGAGTTACAAAGGCGATCACGCGTGTTAAGTAGAAAGTGACGGTGACGATGAGATCGAAGTCGTTATAAGTGGCTGAAGAAAACTAGTAATTACCGGATGACAATCACTTACGGATACCGTGATCTTTAAAGTGGCAGACGTAGGAACAATGCGCTTTTTCACAGATAAAAGAGATGTTAAATACTCTGTTATACAAAAGGGTGTGTAAACGCTAGAACGACTAATCGCCTCAGTTTATCGCCATTAGCGAATTGATAAGAGCTGTTATCGTCATCAACGGGTATAATTATTCGCAATTTTTGGATTTGAAAGAAACTATTTCAAAGAACGGCGAGTGTATCCTCCATTCGAGAGTTAATTTCTTTACTGTTATCGAAGTATAGAAGGAATATACACGGTTGTTACAAAGCATTATTCGAAATTGAAAGCATTCAATGAAACGTAGAACTTGTTAACAAACCTGCTTCGTTGAAAAACAAGTCAAAATAAGAGTACGCGCGGGTCGTTTTGCGACCACTGTATTGAATCAATAGAAATTTCGATATCTCTGGTGTTGTTAGTTAATATCACACTGCAAATTATTATGATTTTCCATAGACGATAGCTAAAAAGTGATCTCGAGAGGAATTTCCTGTAAAAGCTTAAAGCAGCAGCTGTGGAAACGTGTATTCTAGAAGTACATCTATTTTTCAGCCCCGTACATTCAAATCGATATGAATCCACATCTGCCCGGCGTCGGGGAGACGACCGTGCACAAAGACGCGATTATTTTCGCCGGGCACAAGTTCATCGGCGGAGTTCAATCCCCTGGCGTGCTCGTGACCAAACGGTCCCTGTTGAAAGATAAAATTGCCACGGAGGACATGCGGGACTCCCATCACTATCACCGGGATCCGGAACTCTGCGAGGAGAGTGGCACCGCGGGTGTCGTCGAGACCATCAGATGCGGACTCGCTGTGCAACTGAAGGAAAACGTCACGCCGCGTGCGATCGTCACACGTCAAGATAAGATTTCCAGGTACGTTGCTTGTTTATTTGCGTGTTCGACAAAAATACGACGCGAATGAACAATTCGATTATGAAAAGATCGATGAAAATCGACGGAAGTCGATCTTGTCATTATCTGAAAGCAAATCCTCGTACAATCGTACGATCGTAGCAACTCGTACGATCTGATTACCATTTTTCCTTCATGTTTGGTGAACTTGTTTGTTTCAAATACGATACGTGACACGTGGCGTGTTGGCGAGCGGGGAACGTCGCTGATATCGTGGAAATATTTATAGCCGATTTATATAGGAGAATGGCAGATATCGAGAAGGGGAACGTCTTCAACGCCAGACCTCCTGCAGCTTTGATTCGACTGAAATCGATTGGCATCGTTCGAGACTGCTTCCTTGATTACCAATCGCTGATGGAAATAACTCGATTATTTTTTGTTTTTAAATTTCTACTAGGCGATTCTCGTACATTAAAACGTCAGTTGCTACGGTTCTTACCGACAATCAGTCGTTAGAATTTAGTATCGATGATTGGCGATGTCAGAATTAATAGCAAAAATTGTAGACTAAATTTCTAAATTATCAATGTAAAATACTAGATACATAAGAAAGCAGTTAGAAAATGTTCGTAATACGCGTACCATGTATAAGTGATAGCACTTCGGTGCTGCAGATAAGAAACATAAAATTTGCATGACAATCAGCCAGATAACAGAACGAAATTGCAATATTGTCGAGCCAGCGGGCAATATAAAAGAAGGCTCTGATCGACTTTGAACGAAGGACGTCCGCGCGGAATGTTTTCAAAGATCATTTCGATCGATGCTGCGAGTGGATTGTATTTGTAAAACATGATCGATGTTTCCTGTTTGTCTAGGCAAGTGTTGGCACACGTACGCACGATTCCGGAACTAATTCTGCTCGGTAGCGCCTCGCAGAATGTTAAGAGGCTGCCGATCTTTTCGTTTATGGTGCGTCATCCGCGGGGCACGTTCCTTCACCACAACTTCGTGTGCGCCGTGTTGAACGACGTGTTCGGTATACAGGCGCGTGGCGGCTGCGCGTGTGCCGGACGTTACGCTCACGATCTGATGGGAATCGACCAGGAACTCGCCAAGGAATACCAGAAGGCGTTGATAGAGGGGTACGAAAGTTGAAAACTTCGTTTGGACCGTATCGAATGATCACGGTGCATGACACCGTTAAATAGAACCTACTTGCCTGCGCAATCTAACCGGGTTACCTTATCGTTTGCAGGGAACGAAACACCGAGAACGAAGAGACGAACGCGGAAGGTTTGAGGCCGGGTTTCGCGAAACTCTCGTTCCCTTACTTTATGTCTGAGACAGAAGTGGCGTTCGTACTGGAGGCACTAAAAATGGTAGCGACGGAAGGTTGGAAATTGCTGCCGCAGTACGTGCTGAACTCGGATACGGGTGAATGGCGGCACCACACGAACAGCGTGTTCAAAGAGCGAAAGTGGCTCAGCTCCATCAGATACACGGACGGCAAGATGAACGCTTCCGAGAGACGAGTATCCGGTACTGGTGTATTTCCGCAGAACTACGGCGACTGTTTGCAGACAGCGCGGAACATTTTCAACCGGGCTAGGAAAATGGCGCAGAGGTATCCGCTACAGATAGATCGTAGCTACAACTTCGTGTCGGAACGGCTGGAGTCCTTACGATGGTTCATGCTGCCTAGCGAGGCGCAGGATCTTCTTCTGGGTAACTCGCAAAACGTAAAGCAAGACGTGCCTTTCAATCCGATACTATCTTGGAACAAGCACAGCCATCACACGCCGACTACAACGCACGACAGCTTGGTCAATTGCCTAGCCTTGGCTAATAGCATCCGTCGACTGAACAGCGACATTCCTCGAGCGGGAAACGCTCCGATCTCGTCGAATTCACCTAGACACAGAAGTCTGCCGGTATTGAGCACAGTCAGGAGAACTCTGTTGAACGCGGCCGAATTCCAGACCTCTTCGTCCAATCCAGCTAACGGTAACGAAGAAGAACAGACGTCGTCCACCAGCACCACCGTCGTCGATCGAAATACCGAGTCAGCCGGTGAGAGGTCACCGGCTACTTGTCCGAGTTCTCCGATGCCCGTGAGGTTCGCGGTTGGCGAAGCGGTCACGGCATCGGCTCTCGGCACGATGTCTCACGCGGGTAACAGGCCAATTAAAGAGCAAAGAGATCCGATAGACTCCACCAACGCTGGTCGTGCCAGGTGCAACTCTCTCGGTAGCACCAGCGGCGGTGGCAACGATGCGGATAACCGAAACGTGGCATCGTCCTCGTCCTCCCCAATTCCACTGCTCCCACTGAGCCCCCAAACCTTGACTAGTCTGGGACTGAGTGGAAATAACGGCAACTCCTCGAAGCACAAACGACATCACTGTAGTTGCAGCAGCCAAACGGATTTGAACTCTTTGGAGCTGGACAGTAGCAGCCCCAGTCATTCGATCTTGTCGTTAAATTATCATAACGCAACGTCGCCTCCTTCTTCGTATTCCTCCGTCTACGATTACACGGAAAGGTTCGTAGGGGGAGGTAGGTCGTCACCAGTTTCAGCAAACGGTGGTCAAAAGTCGGAGGACGATCTGAGAGCTTACGTGAAAGAGGTGACGAAGGAATTAGCGACGGAGATTAAGTCAGAGATCCGAGAAGTGATATCCAAGGTCGACGATGCGCTATCGGAAACGAACACTTCCGAGAACACGCCGCAACATCATTCACGCAATCTGAGCGCCATTAGTCAACTGTCCGTCGAGGACAAACAGACGAGACACGATTCGTTCACTGCGAGCGATATCGCGGAATACTTGATGGAATTCTCGAAGGAAATGGCTAGCGAGGTGAAGTCTGAGATCAGATGTATGGTTAACGCCGTGGACGGTTTGCACAGACACTCTCCGGATGCTTCGGCTTCGGATGTGTCGTCGAACGGTTGCGGCTCGCCGGACAGAGGTAGGATCGTTCAGTCTTCGTCGTCGCCCAGAATGTCGAGCGCCAGACGAAGCGGACCAATAGAGATCTCTGGGAAGATCGGAGAACTGACTCAACAGGAAAGCAAGATGTCCAGCGAGTGTTCCTCGGATGAGACGGTAATTTACGTGATGAAGCCAGCCGAGAACGAACAGATGGTTCGCAACCAATCGAAAACTGACGACGAAGAAGTGGTACACGACTTGGACGACGATTTAAACGACGACGATTCTCAAGAACGCGGTGGTTTGGAGATCGGAGACGCGCGAAAGATTCTTCCCAAAATTTATTCCGCGGTGAATTCCGTTAGTTCCCAAGACAGTGGTATCAATCTATCTTTCCACGAAAGCGACAAATCTCTGGATTCGGTCGATTTGAAGCGTAGCAGCAGCGCAGAGTCCAATTCGACGAACAGTTACGGTCGCAAACCAAGAGCAAGTTCGATGACCGCGTTATCCAGCAAATCAAGTTGCAAGCAACAAGTCCGTCAGAACGATGACTTCTCCGAAGACGAGGAATGTTCTAGCGATCTCAAGGAGGAAGAAGACGGAGACCAAACAGCGACGTTCGACTCGAAGAACGACGGGAGCACCGAACTGTCCCGAGTTCAGTGGCATTGTCCGCCGAAGAACATTTGGAAGCCAGCTGTCGAGGCAATGCAAGAGTTCGATATGATTCGAGACAACGACAGAGTGCTGGTCTGCTTGTCGACTAACGGCACGAGTTCCTTGTCCTTGTTACACACGTTGCACCAGTACCGATTCTACGTAAGATCAAAGGGCGTGGACTTCGAGATCGGAGCAGCCACGGTCGACGCAAACAGGTTCGACCCTCTGGAACTAATGAGCTATCTGAAGGCTCTGGACGTCCCTTACTTCTACGAAGAACAGAGCAGCGAATTCAAGTGTAGCAGCGGTGACAATCAGGCTGACGAAGAAGCCGTGGACGCCAGCGGAGCGTGCAGCTTCTGCAACCGAGAGACCAGGGCGCAGTTATACGCGATCGCCAAGCGGCACAAATACAACGTGCTGGCTGTTGGCCAGCACTTGGATGATCTAACCGAGGGTTTCTTCGTCTCGGTGTTTCACGGCGGCAAGCTGAGAACCATGAAGGCGCATTATTACATACGGCGTCAAGATCTCAGGGTCGTACGACCATTCGTATACACCCGAGAAAAAGCGTTGAGACAGTTCGCCGAGAGCAAGAAGCTGTTGGTTTCACGGGAAAACAGGTCAAGCGATCTTCCCGAGGTGAGCTTCTCCTACAGTTTATTTATAACTTTGATTGTTCGTCGTAGCGTATCTCCTTGCTCGCCCTTTAATTAGACGCGATCGATAATTCTCACGCACTTTTCCCTCCGTGATTTCGTTCTTGACCCTTTCGAATTGGAACATCCACTTCGACTATGCGCTTTTCTATTTTGTTGCAGAGACAGAAACAAAGCAAGGAGCTGATCCTGCAACAGGAACGCACCTATCCTCGACTTTACTGGTCCTTGAGGACCGCCTTGCGACCTCTGATCGACGCCCATCGACAGCATCTCGACCTCGATCTCGCATCCCCCATGGGAAACAACGGGGGCAACAATTCTGGCGGATCCAGTTGCAGTTCGACCGCCAGCAGCGCGGGCAATGCGCCCGCTGCTGTTAACAGTCAACAGAAGAGACTGCGAAGAGTGAAGACAAATTCTGCCTCGCTGGCAACGACTCAATGCAAGGCACAGGAGCATGATGACAACGACGAGACCGACGAAGAACCGGTCCTCTGAGGGAGACCCGTCGCGAGATGGGATTTCAATCGTGCTTCTATCTCATCCTCGCATCACCGTCGAAAACCACCGTTATCGGCATTCTCCATAGTTAGGAAGAGGCGGCTACGTTTCGCCACCGCTGCCGCTACCGCGAAAATTCAAGATCCTGAGGGAGAATGTTAAGATCGATGTTTCATTAAACGAAGTCGATTGTGCGGGAGAGGAAAGATCGCGACGAATGGATCGATGATGAGATACATATATATATATATATATTTATATATAGCTGTACGAGAACGTACTCGGTCTTTTGGACTATCTTTGCTAGGCTACTATTCTGCCAGTAGCGATCGTTCGGTCGTTTTCTTGTTTTCAAATGATCGACGCGTAGACCAGAGGGTTTTCGAAGTTCGTTTGGCGATCCTCTGTTCCGCGAAGTCTCTTGCGATTTGTCGAAGCTTCGTTCAGATTCCGTGAATATGTTTGCGATTCTGTACTTCGATACGAAGTTGCTCTAACGGTTATGATTTGACGTTGCGTCGTGAAGCGTTTTGATTTTCTCACGAGCCGTCTCGCGGGACGTCGATGCACGAAAGTAGGACAGTCGCTCGAACAATGGACGCAACGACGGGTCGAATGTTTCCTTTTCCTTCGTGTTCTCGGGAGAAATGGTTGTCATAGTTTGAGAACGATCGTGGAAACCGTCGTCGCGGATCGTTAGATATGTAACGACAGAAATTGCTTCGTAAGCTACTTAAAGAAAACGTTGTGTGCGTTTAAATGTTACTTACGTAAGGACACTTAGCGTTTAATAACCACCAACATGTTGAGACTTCGGTTGTACTTTTCAAGTTCAGAGCACGCGATGGCGACTCTTGTCCACAGAGTCATGTCGAAGCAACGTTCGAAGATGGATGGATCCGGATGATGGATAATGGAACTGACGTTGAAAGAAGCAAAAATGAAAGCACGAAAAGAAGAAAGCAAATATAAGGCGGTTTGACGAACCAATTGGATTCAAGTGTATGGCTGTACGATCTGTATAGTCGGATGGTACTGGGGAAACGAGAGTAACTCGAGTGACTTGAGAAGCGCCAAAACCTCGACTGCTCAAGGGACCGCATTGTTAGAGTTAAACGAAGGACGCTTGATTTTTTATATAATTGTGATTTGATAAACCAACGAGCCTCGTGTCTCGCACCGGTGAACGATTAGAGTTAGTTGCTTACGATACGATAATTTTTGTAAAATCGTCCCAGCGATCACTGTCGAGACGAGCCTCTTTTTTCGAGCATTTTTTGATGATCGAACGCGATTCTTCGCACGATGTCTTTCAATAGGAGAGAGAATGTACGTGGATTTTCAAAGGGAAACAGGGATTTTGTTATCGCTTGGAATCGATAGGACGTTCATTTTTTTGCGGTCAAGAAAAATGTCGTCCTTGACGATTCGGGAACGTATCGAACGGTGGAGAAACCGAAGGAATCGAGAAGGGAAAACGCGCTTGTTCGATCTTACAAACATGCGCAGACCAATCGGCGATGTGTATTTATCAACTTGATCTGTTTTTTCGGTCCACATGAACGTTTGTCGCACTCGGATTAAATAAAGTCGAACGAAGGATTTGAGGAGTGAAGGTTTTGACAAATTCTCAGCCGTATCGCATTATATTTCGATAGCACGCACACAAAACTTGACGCCTAGCCGCGTATATTCGTAAACGTATACGTGTACATACATATATTGCTTCTGTGACGAGTAAACCGAAGAAACAT